>CAOKZL010003345.1:0-104667 GCA_948472985.1 Iguana delicatissima | reverse complement strand
TTATATTCCTGCGCCACATCATCCTGATGTACTGTAACACCAGAAGATCAGAATTTGGGGATGTCCTTTTCTGGACTCATTCTCAGAATCCATTTGCCAAAAGGTAACTTCTCCAAGCTCTGGTCCTATCTCAATGCCAGCAGGCAACACACCAACCCAATCAAAGAAGGTGGGACACTAAACTTGCTGAGCCGTCACTGCACTTCATTCCCCATATTTGCTTACCAACAGCAGCTCATAAATTTGAAGCATTTGGTTTACCGACATCTCAAATATTACTCTGGTCAGATTTTACAACATGGCCGATATCTTTTAAGAGCTATAACTACAATTACCAGTGTAAAATTGTGAGGTTTAGGACAGGTGGGAATGAAAGGTATGGGAAATTGTCTCCTTTGGGAGAAGTAATCATTCAGGTTTGTTACTATGCACTGGGAAACATTTCATAAAGTTTGTTTCATAAAGGTGCCACAGTGAAAAAGCAAACAGTAGTGTGGTTTATTACAGGTAAATCATATATTGGCTGCCATTTACTACAAATGAGTAACTTATATTTTAAAGGGAGACATATGGAAATAAGTAGGGGCTTTCAGTCACTGCAAGAATACATCTGAGCAGTGGGATACTGATTTGTTTGTTGTTTGCCTTCAGGTCACTTCTGACTTACGCCAACCCCAAGGCAAACCTATCATGGGGTTTCCTTGGCAAGATTTGTTCAAAGGGAGTTTGCCTCTGCCTTCCTCTGAGTCTGAGAGATTAGCCCAAGCTCACCCAATGGGTTTCCACAGCCGAGCTTACAAGTATACCTACTTATACTGAGCATACCTACTTATACGTAGAGAACAACTTCCAAAGGCACTACCTGCTGAAAATAAAGAAGATTGCATTGGAAATATCCTATTACACAAAGTAAAAAACCTCCCATTTGAAGGTATGTTGTATTTATTATAACATTTAGTACTTGTACCCTCATTTGCCCTCTCTCTCATTCAGAGAAAACAAATGTAATTCATATATTGCACTCTGGATAAAAGAGGGACAGAGTGGAGTGCTGTGACAGCTGCACAAGTGTGGGATCACAGCTTCTTGCTGGCTGGGGGATTCTATTCTGCACTGGCTTCCCTCCAGTTCTTAAAGTTTACATATGCTTATTGGAGGTCATGAGATACTGCTTTTCTTACAAACAGAAGAGGGTGGAAATCCTGAACAAAACACAAGCTTTTCAACTAAGAATTACGAATTGGAAGAAAGCCAGTTGTTTGATGTTGCCTCTTTTGCTCCATCACCTCTGTTAATTGGGGCATAAGAAGTTTTCTATTGGCCCTTGCTACAGGTAACAGCAGGCAAAAGCAGATGCAAAATCCCTAAATATGATGGAAAGAAAGAGAAAAATATTATTTAAAAAAATCTTCCAGTATTGCAGTTTAAAGATTATATTCAAGTATGAAGGAACAATCCCCATTCATTTTAATTGGGCCTACCTCTTATTAAAAGTAACTGTCATTTTGGTATTGATCTACCTTGGTCGTGATTATACATCAGAAGACTTTGCTACAATAGTTTACCATCCAACTCTCTTCTCCCCAACAACTTTTTTTTTTCAGTTGTATTCCCCCAACCAAACCTAGCTATTTCCTGATTAGTAGAGATCGGGGGCAGCAGCAAACAAGTATCCAGCTATTTTCCCTTATCTTCCAACTATCCTGATATGGCAAGAGACATCCCACCTTTTCAGATGCTTTTAAAATGTCCCGGCTTCTCTCTCTTCTTCCCACTTTCCCCGTTTTTTCCTCAGCTTACTTCAATTGTTGTATATAGAGTTCAAAGTATTGTGCTGTGCCATTGTGTGTGCAGATGTGCATGTGCATTTGGGTGTGAATTCAGGGGTGCAATTGGGTACATGTTCAGCAGTTCAATGCTGCCATTCAGCACAAGGGCTGCACTGCATAATCAACACACCATTCCACTTTTCCACTCAGTAAGAAAACCATACTGGCAGGGGGATTCTGGAAGCTAAAGTCCATAGAAAGATAACTTTTCCCATAACTTGTGTGGCTTTCATGACATCAGGAACCCAAATTTGAAATGTATGTAACCGAGAAAAGTGCAAAGAAAAGTTTGCAGCTGGGATGCTTTTAAAATGCTCTCATCATTTTGGAGTGATCAGATGTGCACCCATATCTTTTCTTCTGCTGTACATAGCAACTCAACTTGCTAGGACTCCAGAAATGCTGGCTTAAGGCTACTTTTGAGATGAAGTCAAAGCAATGAGACATTTTAACTTGCTAAGGGACATAAACAGAGAAACCTCAACATTTCAGTTTTAATTTCAGTGAAATGCATAGCACTTTATAATTCATGTTAACATATGCATTATTTATCATCTAAGGGTCCCCTGCAGTAAAACTTTGGAAAAGTAAAAAGAAAAAAAATCACAACTGAGTCAAGGAGCTGAGGATTAAGGGGACTGCAAGAGGTGATGAGTAAACCAAGATGCCCAATTTTTCTTCTCCTATATACCCCACTCTAATGGAATAAGTCACTATTTATTATTTAGATGACATCTATGAAGAGAACTCCATTGGAAACAGAGTTTGAGAAAGCTGCTTTTGCGACTCTACCTCCCAGAAATCCTCAGACTTTGCAGCTACTGGCCATGCCAGCTGGAGACTTCTGCGAGTTGTCTTTCAGATAACCAACTTTTCCAAGCTCAGGACGCAGTGCAGAATGGAACATATGGCCAATAGAGGAAGAAACTATGGGACTTCCAGCATTCCCAATGCAAATTAAGAGACTCCTCAAGATAAGGCCAGCATCATGCACTGGTTTGAGCACTGGACTACAACCTCAGAGACCAAGATTCAAGCCATGCAAACCCACTGAGTGACCTTGGGTGCATCACACAGTCTCCACCACAGAAAACCCCATGATAGGTTCATTTTAGGGTCACCATAACTTAGATATGGCTTGAATGCACACAATAACAACAACAACAAGATGAGGGAAGGAGGAGGGACAAGAGGAAAAGCAGAAAAGGCTAGATTAAGATGAGCAAAGAAACTGCTACCAAGGAGGCTAAGTAGATTCACCCAGAACAGACTGGAGATACCTATTCAAAATGGGATACAGAGATGATCACAGAGCACAACAACTGAGGACTAAAATCTATTATGACTCTATAGGGCCCCATTAATACTACATGCAAAATCAGTCACGTAGGGATGGGGAGCAGTTTGCCCAGGCGGCAATGTTTTTGGGGTGTCCCAGCCCGCAGCCATGCCCCTGCGTGCCCTGGCTGCACCTCCACATGCCCTGGTCACGCCCACACACATCGCAGCCATGCTCCCACACACAGTGGCCATGCCCCTCAAGCCGTAGTCCTGCCCCCTCCCACCCACTCTCCACATGCTCCAAGCTCCGCCACTGTGCAAAATGCCTGCTCAGTTCCCTTTTTAGCTCTCGTCCGTTCTTTGAAATCCATAAATAGGACTGAAGAGGTTTGGGCATCCTTATGAAACCTGCTCTCTCAAGAACCATTAATACCAGAGTTCCATGTGCACAGGCTGAAAGAGGAAGTGCTTGCGGGACAGATAAAACACCACAATAGTCTCGAAAAGTGACTATGATAGAGCTGTTGGCAGGATTTAAAGGCGAAATCAAAACAAAAAGGGAGACAGCTAGAGCAATATATATTGCTCCCAATACACTTCAAGATGGATTTATTGCTTGCTTCTATTTTCCTTCAAACACTCCATGGGACTACCTCATTTCTGGCCCACCTAAGAAGATAATCACAAGTAGTTCTTAAGGAAGCATTAGAAGCAAGTGAAGGAGTTTTCCAGTATTACAGAGACATGTCTGGAAATGTAGTGAGAACATGATGACTGTTGCAATGGTCTTGTCTTGGGTTTATGCAGCTCTTTTGTAACCTTCTCCTTGTTTGTTTGTTTAGTATTCTTCCATGAGACCTAAGGTAGCTGTCATAAATCACTCTTTGTTGAATTTCAAAGAAATAGTTGTCTTAGTCTCTTGGAGCATAAAAGGAGGAACGGGAGAGGGAAGAAAAAACTAACAGGATTTCAACAACTTCCATTTCACCATCAACCTGAGCCTGAAACAATCCCACACAACAAATTTACTTTCTTGAAACAACTGTGCAGCTGCACAATTGACTTCCAAGCACTGCACTCCATCAAAAACCCACTGACTGCTGCACATACTTACATGCCTCCAGTTTCTACTCCAAACACATGATCAAATCCAAGCCCTCCAATACAACTGCATCTGCTCAAACCCACAAGAAGAGACTCAAAATTCTTGGATTTACAACAGGCATTTTTCAAATGACAGTATCCATCTAAGGAGGCGGAGAAAGAAATTGATAAGGCAAGATTAATACCCAGGAACAATTTACTAAAGACACAAATGACAGCATACCCCTAGTGGTCACCTACAGTCCTCAGCTGTAACCATGCAAACACATGAGTTACCACCACTTCTGGAGAATAACACAGCCATCTCACAAGGTCTGGGAGTCAGGCATTTATTGACCTATAGACTGCCTCCAAATCTTAAACAACTACCCACAACAGGATATATAACATGAATGGTAATACAGGGACAAGACCCTGCTGCAAGCCCAGATGCCAACTCAACCTCCACATCTACTTTGGGAGCAATATTACATGAGCCAATAACATCACTCACAATATCAGAGGTACATTTACTTGCTCTCCTCCAGTGTGATATATGCCATCCTATGACAGCAGTGCCGCTCTACACTTGACATGGGACAAACAGGACAATCTGTTACGAAAGAGGATTAATGGACCCAAATCTGACATTAGAAATGGCAATACCCAAAAAACATTTGTAGAACATTTCAACCTTCCTGGACACAAAGGAAGTGATTTAAAGATTGCAGTACTTGCACAAGGAAAGAAGACTAGAAAGAGAAACAGCTGGATTGAGTTCTGTTCACAAAATCTAATCCATTAACACAAGTGTGAACAGAGACAATGGCTTTTATGGCACACTACAAATATTAATGTGAGAGCCGGCATGGTGTAGTGGTTTGAGTGTTGAACTACAACCCTGGAGACCGGGATTCAATTCCTCACTTGGTCATGGAAACCCACTGGGTGATCTTGGGCTCATCACACACTCTCAGCCCCAAGAAAACACCATGATAGGGTCACCATAGGGTCACCATAAATTGGAAACAACTTGACGGCACATAATAACAGAAGCCTATTCCCTATTCTTTCCATGTTATTTCCATGATGCCAAAGTTTCTGTTAAACACATAAAGCCCAGGAACATATCTACTTCATTGACTGAGTGATGTGTGTATTTATAAATGTTTGCACTTTCATGATCCCTTACAATTAAAAAAAAAAATAACATTGACAGGATAGTACCTGTCAGAGTGTTGGACTCAATGGCCCTTGTGGTCTATTACAATTCTGATTCCATGAGTCTACCTTAACTAAAATCAACCAAAATTCTAGAAATAGTGAGCAAAGTTTGAAGGGCTCTTCTTTAGCCTGGATGGCACATTAAATGAAAATAGGAAATGGAGGGGGAAACATTTTTGAGAACTGATAGAAAAGCTTCAGTGTTATTATTTCAGAAATATTAGACCATTATAATTGACCTTTACCATTCTTTTTCAGGGATATTTTTCTTTTTTGGCTCTTACAAGGAAGAATAATTTTGTTTAACATACTTTCTGTAAGAACCAAACAGCAATAACTTTAGAATTAAAACTGAGCTCTTATTGCACTCTGATATACTGAACTGGTGAACAGTATATGGTAAATGGAAAAGGGACACAAATGGCTGAGATTCTACATTTCTTCAGTGTAACATAAATCTCCACTGGTGGAATTATGTTATGCAGTCCCTTATGCTGAATACCAACATAGCGCAACTTGTGTTAACCAATGGTCAATGCACAGAACCAAAAATCCATTGCACAATTTCACTGCATAAAGGCAATGCTCATTTACGTACTACTCCATGTATTTTCATGTGCTACTCCATTTGCAACACTCCCACATACACAACTCCTCTTAAGCTGCCATCATCTGGATACAACTATTGTGCATTGTGCAAAAAAATCACTGTGCATGTATTAGACCAGGATGCAACCCAATGTCAGAGAGCAGGCAGGCATTGCTAGGTGTCCATAGGCCCCAGAGAACAAGCAAACAAAGAATATTGGCTGGCAATTCAACAAAGCTTAAGAAACACTACTTTGAAGGATTGTAGTACCTTGATATTATCAAAATACTCAAGTCAATTGAAAAGTTTTCTCATTAATCAAAGGCTAAAAAATCGTTTCTGTGCTTTAATGAAAGATAAGCAACAAGACTGTTGTCTTGACCATTGTTGTCTTGACTTTGGATTGTGGTGCCCACAAATCACTTCAAAATGTTCTTTTCTTGACATGCAACTGAACTATTAGGCTTATTTATTTGTTTACCGTATTTTCCGGCGTATAAGACGACTGGGCGTATAAGACGACCCCCAACTTTTCCAGTTAAAATATAGAGTTTGGGATATACTCGCCGTATAAGACTACCCCTCTTCCAACGCCCTCCTCGGCTCTCGCCCGCTTTCCCCTCGTTGGCCTCCTCTGCTGGGGCTGGGAAGGAAACAAAATGTTTGCCCGAGCCACCGCAGCTGCTTCCACCAAGGGAAGCAGAGGAGAAGAGGGAAGAGGGCAGCACCCCGCGCCCGGCTCTTTGGGGCTGGGGGGCCTGGGGGGTGGGTGCCCAGAGGGGAGGAGAGCGGGGGAGGCCAGCGCTGGCCCTTGCCCTTCACCTGACCCACTGGCCTGGAGGGAAGCCCTCCTTTCCCCCTCTCTGCCAACTTGGCCGGACTCTTCCCCACCTCCGTCCTCGCCCAAAACGCCGCCGCTCCCCCCGCCTCAGCGCTCCCTGGCCTGGGAGCTGTAGGCGGGGGTGGGGGTGGAAGCGGGGAGGCAGCGCGACCGGCGCTCGCGCGAGGGGGAACAGCGGCGAGCGCGAGGAGCCTCGCCTCACCCAAAACGCGGCCGTCCCCCGCCTCAGCGCTCCCTGGCCTGGGAGCTGTAGGTGGGGGTGGGGGTGGAAGCGGGGAGGCAGCGCGACCGGCGCTCGCACGAGGGGGAAGAGCGGCGAGCGCGAGGAGCCTCGCCTCGCCCAAAACGCCGCCGCCCCCCCCGCCTCAGCGCTCCCTGGCCTGGGAGCTGTAGGCGGGGGTGGGGGTGGAAGCGGGGAGGCAGCGCGACCGGCGCTCGCGCGAGGGGGAAGAGCGGCGAGCGCGAGGAGCCTCGCCTCGCCCAAAACGCCGCCGCTCCCCCGCCTCAGCGCTCCCTGGCCTGGGAGCTGTAGGCGGGGGTGGGGGTGGAAGCGGGGAGGCAGCGCAACCGGCGCTCGCGCGAGGAGCCTCGCCTCGCCCAAAACGCCGCCGCTCCCCCGCCTCAGCGCTCCCTGGCCTGGGAGCTGTAGGCGGGGGTGGGGGTGGAAGCGGGGAGGCAGCGTGACCGGCGCTCGCGCGAGGGGGAAGAGCGGCGAGCGCGAGGAGCCTCCCCCGCATCTTCAGGTAAGTGCACAGCACCACCCTGGGTGGTTTCATACGGTGGCCGCATATGGTGGGGATGCGGCCGCGGCCATTTTTGAGCTGCCCCCACCGTATGCGGCGACCGCAAAGATGACACCCGGCGTATAAGACGACCCCCAACTTTTGAGAAGTTTTTCTTGGGTTAAAAAGTCGTCTTATACGCCGGAAAATACGGTATTTATTTATCTCCTGTCTTGCTTCCTAGAAACTCAAGACCATGTAAACAATCCATCCTCACATTTTATCTTAATAACAACCCTATCAAGTCAGTTAGGCTGAGAGTAAAATGACTACCTCAAGTCACCCACTGAATTTCATGACTGAGCTACAGTTTGAACTGGGGTTTCCCCAGTCCACCATAACCTACCACTACACTGGAATCTCTTTCTTGCTCTCGTGTCTTATGAACATTTGGGTTTGTTTTTAACCATTTCCATGTGTGTGTTAGCATCAAAGCATTAGGATCCTTTTTTAAGAAATGAAAGAATGGTCTTTGCTTTAGGAATCATCAATGTTATTTTGATTAGAATCAGTATGGGACTTAATGATGAAGCCACACGGTTGTAAAATATGGCTGGCATACTGTTAGGTAGTTACAATGGCATAAGCTAGGCATACAACACTGTAACTGTTTGGTTTTCACATTAATGATGATGAAATGCAAATACCCCCCAAACACATCTTAAAATCCAGGCAACCATACTGAGTGAAGGAGTTCTGTGGAGTTGGCAAAGGTTGACATGTCCATCCCCCTGACGCAGTATGGAGTTGCAACAGAACTCATGGGGTCTGTGCTTTCCTTGTTCCATCATGGCTCACTGGTCGAAGGGGGCTGGATGCATCATCTTGTGGTGCTCTGCTTGCCAGCACTGCAGAACTCCTTTTCTTGTTATGGCCTCCTGGATTTTAAGGTGGGTTTTGAGAGGTGATTCAGGAGACCGAGCATAGTGACAACATCATAACTAAAATTCCAGTAAAGGCTCTAAACCCATGTATCTCAGTAATGAATAACTGTGGCTGACATCCTGTTAGTAATACACTCAGATGTTACCACCATGTGCTGGCCTGGCCTTTGGTGAACCAAAGATATCACTTAGATATCACAATTCGGCCCTACTCTGCCACCAGCCAAGTGTTTGTGAGGCCACCGAACAAGCACGAAGCTAGGCATGGCTACTATTTGCTGCTCACACCAAACCAAGCCAGAGATTGCCAGATCTGCTTTAGGGGACCTCCCGAAACAAACACCCTCATTACCAATGCACGATAAACAAAAAGACCCTCTGCCCTGAGAGGACACCCTGGCGAGCTAAGTGCTTAACTGCCAAGCTAGCCGCATTTACATACCAGCCACACCATTGTCAATTCGGAACATAACTCAATCATGTAAACTCTGACCTTTCGGAGGCATTGTCTCCAACCCAAAACTTATTGTTTTTGCCCAAAACCAGACTAGCCTACCCCCAGTTCCGAGAGCTCCTTGGACCGCTCAACGGACTTGCATTGGACTGCTCTCCTGCCTTGCTGCCACCTCATTCTGCAAGCTCCCCTCGGCTGCCGCGCCAAGTCCTTCTACCCTCCATTGGCTTCCCCAGGACTGCAGGATTGGTGATGTATCACCCATTCCCCAAAAACTCTATTTCCTATTCTAGTTAGGAGTGTGTTTGTGTTTTATTAATAATTGTCTAATAAATCTTAATTGCTATTTGAACTATTTTGCCTGCTCACTGACCTGACGCTGTATACATAGGGTAAAAGATTCCCGCTAAGCTACCCTGCCTCTCATTAGCCAAGAGAGTGCTCCTGCTAATTTTACCATCTTGCTTCTTGTTGTTTGGTTATTTGGGTGCCCCTCCCAGGACCCCCAAGTCACAGGGTAACACAGATATAAATCCAACTATGACTGAACATTTTTTAGGTCATTGCAGTGGTCAGAATTTTCTACCTCTCTCATGCAAAGACCAAAATGCCCTGAAAACGCACCAGTGTTATGATACCATTCCTAGACAGTGGAGACTGAGAGATTGCAGGGATGTGTCTGGCTTTGTGACTTATTAGCAAGAGGGGATCTCTGGGTGACCTGGAAGATGACATCATTATTGTGCATCTGCCTACAGTTACATATCCAGATGTTCTTCAGCCCCTGTTCTTCAACAGACACTATACAGCTTCTGAGAGAGGTGTCCCATAAGAGGAAAATGAGTCCTGCGAGAGGAAAGAGAGGAGAGACATACTGTAGTTCTACAAAAGTGAAAATTTTACAATATGTCTCCCAATGCAAGATCTTAGGCACCAATTATGCATTAAAATCAAATATGCATTATTGCCAGTTGTGGTTTCCATGACAGTAGAATGGTGAATCCACCTGAGTTTTAGCCTGAAATTTGCAGGGTGCTGAACCTTATTCTCAAAATACTTTTAGCACTTTGGATAGCACCTTGCCTCCTACTTCTTCCACTGCACTCTACACAGAGGTGTCATTTTTCTCTAGCCACTACAGGAAATGTGACAGGCAGCTACCAACACTTCGTGGAATGGCTAACAAAGCAATCTGATATAAATCTGATAGACTGTAGTGAATTGTTACAAGGAGATAGCAACTTGCATTATGAGAAAGACCTCCCCATTTCCCTCTCAAAAGCGAAGATGGAAGTTATCTTCTTAACTAAAAGCAAAAGAAAGTAGAAATATTGAAGTATCTTGGGTTAACTTAGGCACACTCAGTTCACACTGCTATGGAGACCAGTCATTAGAACAGTGGTTCTCAACCTTGGGTCCCCAGATGTTTGTGGACTTCAGCTCCCAGAAGCCCCAGCCACTATGGTCAATGCTCAGGGCTTCTGGGAGCTGAAGTCCACAAACATCTGGGGACCGACAGGTTGAGAACCACTGCACTAGAACTACACTACAGGAAGTCAAGCATTACCAAGCAACACCCAGGACAGAGAAGCCATTGGGAAGCTTCTGTACAAAAGCAAAGTGTCAAGACCAGATATATCAGCAGCTGCTAGGATTTTGTGCAGAGGATCCAGTCGCCAACTAAGTGTTATTGGATTACAGTAAAGAGGCTAACCAAATACCTGAAGTGAACTGCATGCCTGAAACTTCAACTGCAAACAAGCACCCTAAACAAATAGGATAGATAGGTGCAGATTGGGCCAATGGTGTCATTGACCAGAAATCTACAAATGGATACCTACTCATGTTACTATTTTTTTATTCATCTAGCTAGCTAGCTAGCTAACTAGCTAGCTAGCTAGCTAGCTATTTGCTGCATTTATGTGCTGCCTTTCTCCCAGAGTGGCACCTAGGATGGCTTCCAAAACTGTTAAAAGTAGTTTACAAACAATGTAAAACTATTAAGATTAACCATACAAAACAGCACAAAATCTTCATAAAACTACAGAAGTTAAACTCCAAAATAAAACTTCCTAATAAAATAAAAAGTTCTCCTTCTCACACTGGACAAGCTGTTTGAACAGAAATGTTTTCGGCTGACAGCAAAAGAAGAGCAGGAAGAGGCCCAGCCTAGCCTTCCATGGAAGAGGGTGGGAGCAGCCACTAAGAAGGCTCCCTCACGTGTCCCCACTAAGCAAGACTGGGATGGTAGCAGGACTGAGAGAAAGCCTTCCACCACAGATCTTAAAACTCTGACAGTTTCATAGAGAGAGACATGGTCTTTCAAATAGTCTGGACCTAAGCAACATAGGGCTTTATAGGTCATGACCAGCACTTTCAATTGTGCCCAGAAATAAGCTGGTAGCCAGTGAAGCTGTTTTAACAAGGGAGTTATATGCTCCCTATAACTGGCTCCACTCAGCATTCTGGCTGCCACATTTTGAACCTGCTGAAGTTACCAAACAGTTTCCAAAGGCAGCTCCATGTGGGGTGCATTATAGTAGTCCAACCAAGATGTAACCAGGGTATGTGTAACTGTAGCCAGATCTGATGTCTCAAGGAGCTGGTGCAGCTGGCACACAAATTTTAGCTGTGGAAATGCACTTCTGGTCACTGCTGAAACCTGGGCATCCAAGCTCAGATCTGAATCCAGTAGAACACTCAAACTGTGAGCCTGAGATTTCATGGGGAAGTGTAATCCCATCCAGCACAGGCAAAATCTCTATTCCCTGATCTGCCTTTCGACCAACTAGGAGTACCTCTGTCTTGTCTGGATTAAGCCTCAATTTGTTTGCCATCATCCAGTCCATTAGTGACAACAGACATTGGGTACCGAGATAGTTTCCTTGGAGTGAGATGGAAAGGAGAGGTTGAGTTGGGTGTCACTGAACCCCAAAATTCTGGATGGCCTCCCCCAGCAGTTTCATGTAGATATGAAACAGCATGAGGGACAAAACGGAACCATGAGGGACCCCACAGTAATCCCCCAATGCCACCTTCTGAGTTCATCCCACCAGGAACAACTGGAACCACTGCAGAACAGTGTCCTCAAGTGCTACCCCAGAGACTCCATCTAGAAAGATACCATGATTGATGGTACCCAAAGCCAAAGACAGGTCCAGCAGAACCAACAGACACACACTTCCTCTGTCCTATGTAGGTTTCTCTACCCCTGTGTAGATTCTCTACCAATGTGACCAAGGCTTTCTCCATCCCATATGCAGGCCTGAATTGAGACTGAAATGGATCTAGGTAATCTATTTCATCCAGAAACTTGTGGAGCTGGGAGGCTACCACACACTCCAGAACCTTGCACCAAAAAAAGAATATTAGAGACTGGCTGATAATTATTCAGAATGGTGAGATCCAGGGAGGCTTTTTTTTTTTTAATAATAGCCTCACCACAACCTCTTTTAGGAAGCTTCTCTTGCTGCAGTGAGGCATTCACCACTTCCCTAACCCACTTAGCCAGTCCCTCTCTAGCTGCTTTCAGAAGCCAGGAAGGGCAAGGGGAAAGTAAACATGTGGTGGCTCTCACTTATCCAATGATCCTGTCCACCTCCTCCGGCTGCACAAATTAAAAAGTATCCTATTATACTTTTTAACAGAAGATCCAATGTCAATAGAGATATATGAAGATAATCAAGGATGTATAAAAATCTCTCAGACAGAGAAGATCAGTACCCAGCTTAAACATGTTGAAACAAAGTATCATTTTATGAAAGATGCACATGAACAAGGGTTTATTAAACTGGAATATTGTCCAACAGAAGACATGATTGCTGATGTTCTTACCAAGCCATTGCCCAGGGACTGCTATGAAGCTCTGTGAGAGAAAGTGTGGACTCACACACGTGTTGTTGGAGAAGATATGTTAGAAGTGCAGCAATGCTTAATTCATTTGAGAACAAACAAACGTGGTGACCTCCCAGAGTATCAACTTAATGATTCCCAAACATGGGGAAAATTTTTAGATATGGCTTTGGAAAACAGAACCTGAATTAGCAAGAACCCATCTCCTGGGTGTTTCAAAGGAACAGAGGCCAATGGAAATAGAGCACATCCCAGCTTGGGAGACTAACTATCTTGAGGCTCATTGTCTCTTACTGCAGAGATGTACAGGTATGTTCAGACTGAGAAAACTACTAAATCAACAACAGAATACTTTGAAAGGATCCAGAAGAAATCAGAATTAAGTTTTGTTTTTCCTATTCCGTACACATGATCCTTGATACTTTCATCTAATTCTCTGAAATATGGTCTGCGTTCACACATGTACAAGCTTGCCTCACTGTCCAAATTCCTGACACAAAACTTTGAGACTGCTCCATATAAATAACTTATTTTGTTTCCTCATATAGAAAAGTCTTTAGTCTTTACGACTAAATATTCAACATACATTTTTCTTGCAATGCTTAAATGTTCTTGTTATTTACAATGGGTGCAAAGGTCTGATCATAACCCTCTCCAAACTCTTGTGAGTATCTGTGGGCAACTAGTCTGGCTTTGCATCTCTCAATTTCTCCTCCTGCATCATGTTTGATCTTGAAGATCTACTTATATCCCACAATATTCTTTCTTTGTGGAAGTTTTCTAAGTGTTTAAGTTTTGTTCTTGTGTAGAGACTCAGTTTCTTCTTAGCTTTTCTCTATTCATCTCTTTTGTTTGCTGGCATCTTATATAATTCAGCCCATGTGGATGATTCTGGTACTTCTTCCGATCTTACAAGTTAGGAATGATGTCTGGGTTGTTTTCCTTCGTTAAGTCTGTCTAAGCATCTGAGTTGCACCTCTGCATCCCCTTCTTGTGGGTTAGGTGTGCCTTGACTATCTAATTGGCAAGCTTCAGTGTCACATTGGGTTCTTCTTGTTCATCTGGAACCGGAATAGATATTTTGCCATGCAGACCTTCTTTGTGCCTGGGCTTTCACTCTCATCAAAGTACACTGCTCTGGCTATGATAATCTTTTCATTATCTGAGCATAGGATTCTGTAGCCTTAATATTCTTTACATCCTGTTCTGTAGCCTTTCCACTTCTGTTTTATTGTCAATTTTGGTTCTTTTCCCTTTTAGGATGGATGCATAAGCCTTGGGCCTGAACATTCTTAGATGTCCCATACTTGTGTCAGCTCGGTACTCTGAGAAGTCACCGTGCCTCTTTGTTCTACCTTTGATCTACCTTAATCCATTAAGAGATTTCTTAAAAATAAAAGCCTGGTCCCATAACCTGATAGAAAGTGCATCCAGTGGTTAGAGATCCTCATTAAGGAGCAAGGACACCAATTGACTGGAGAAACAAACTAAAAGCTTTATGATAGGAACTCCATTCTAAAACAGGAAAGTTACTGATCTAGCTTCATTCCAGGGAAAGCTGAGAGAAGACTGGCAGTGGGAGAAGAGGTGGGGAAAAAAATCTCTGAGTATCAGTTTATATCATAATTAAGATTAGGATACGCCGGGGCATTCAAACTATCTAGCCCTATTGCTACTGCATTCTTGACTCTTCAATGCTAAGCATTGTTGCGCTCCTGACAAAAAGAAGTCTCTAAACCTAAACTGCCCTGTAGCAGCTCACTGCTTGTATTGTTCTTTTGAATACATTCCTTGGCTCCACAGGGTGCTTCATCACAAAGAGTTTAGTTTATGTTAATTAGTTTAACTTTGTTTAATTTAGACTATTTATACGTGACTGACCTCTTTGAAGATCTCAAAATTGGCTGAAGCTCTAGGCACACAAGATTATTTGTAAGCAACTGTTTTGTATAACAAAGCTCCCAACAGAAAGGTTTGCTTTAGCTGTTTACTGTTTATTCAGATGAGCTAACTCGCATGAGTTTACAAGTTCACTTTGCACCAAATGCAATTTTTGCTTGTAGAAAAGGGCTCTTTTAAAACAATAAGGTACACTCATTCCAAGGACACTCACTCAAATTTCTTGTAACATATCCTGGCCAATTCTCCTTGAGAAACAAAATAAAACCCCCTGGTTTGGGCCTGTACTCTCAGAGCAGCTGTAGATCCTAAATGGGTGACATCTTTTCCAATCTATTAGCCAAATGGAGTCTTTTTCTCAAGAGACTCAACTGGTACTTTACTGAAAGAATTCCATCTTCTTGAAGCCATTAAGAGTCACTGCAAACAATATTGGTAACAGCAAATTCCCTCTAGGCATACACTACAATAGCACTGCGTTCACAAACATTCAAGCCTAGATGTACTGTAATGCCTCTGTTACAAAGCAGCATCCGTTTCAATCTCTTGTACATGCAAATCTGCACGTGTTCTGTTCCTTCTCCTCTATAACTATTTTCTGTCACCTCTCCACATACACAGATACGCCACACACACACACACACACACACACACACACACTTATTCAATGAGACTCTCATGACTGCTCCCTCACTGGTAGCCATCTGTTGGGTCTGAATTTTCTGCATCAAGAAAGGGTAACTTTGTATGTTTCTGGATACGACATAGATATTTGCCTGAAAGTGTTCATACAGAACATTGTATGATATCAAGACCATAGTTAACATTTTCCCCCTCTTCAAATGTTGGTCACAGTCCCATCAAAGCTATCAGTGGGATATTTAAATTGGACTGAATTGGTACGTGCCTAACACTCTGCCTCTGAAATCAATTGGATTTAGAAGTAACTATGTTTGGCCAGATAATGTTCTTCCTTTATAGAGCTTTGCACAGTTTGGCTTAATTTCTTGGAATTTCTTGTGTAAAATCCATAAGTAGAGTACATTCACTTCTGTAACCGGGCATTTTAAATTATTAGAACTTGCAGGTGTTCAGCACTATTCTAAGACATCATTTATTTGTTCATCTGGGGACTATCTATGTTAAGCTCTTGTTTGGAACACCTTTGCACATTACAAAAATTGCCGTCACCAGAAACTAGAGCACTTCCAGAGTGTCACTGTCTATATTAGATCAATGGAGCACAATACTGTGAAGCCACAAACATGCAGAAAATGTATCTTGAACTCACAAGATTCATTTCTTGGTAGGGATTTAAGCAAAGCAATCCCTACTGCATAGCAATTTCACCAGGAAGAACGAGATACCACTGCTGTGTTGACACAACATCCACTACATCCTACAGAGCAGGAACAGGAGAGAAACATATAGCAGAGCAACAATGACAGGCACACACCAAAATCAGTTGTAAAACTATTAGTGCCAACCAGTCATAAGGGTGGTGATGCCATAGAAATGATGGATTGACATTGTGATGGTGTGATCCCCATACTAGCCATAAAGTTATCCACTTATGGTTTCAGAGTTGTACATGTCTATAAATTAAACAGACCTTAATATGTTTATACTGATTCATGTTGAAATTCCAACTAAGTCAATTACTTTAGTTAAAAAATAAATATAATTAAATTGTTCCTTTTCATCAAAGTTCCAACTTAATTGAGAATGCAACTTTTTTAAATAGTTCTTTTCTATCACTGATCCTATGTATCTGAACCAGAGGTTGACATGTTAACATCACCAGAAAAATGAAAATCAAAGACTTACGTCTCTACGTTTGCAGAACTGATCTTAGACTTTCCACTTAATTTTAAATCTTTTCTGGCTGTGCTAAAGTGACGAAGACAGATTTTCTGATTCTTCAGCGAGCAATATAAATACATCAGTTTACAAGTGTGCTGCTCCATCCATCAAGGTTGCATGGGACAAGTTGTGTTTAATAGGTAAGCACAGCATGGCAGAAAGTGATAAAAATGACAAATACTTCCAACTCCAGCTATGCAAATTCACTGCAATGTACTGTAAGTGCTTATGCTTGCTATTAAGTTAATGCTTCTCTAAAGAAAATTCTGGCCACATGGCTAACATGTAGTTTAATAAAACAGCATGAAGAAACCTCAAATCAAAACAACATGTGTTTGTGTGGCTTATAAGACCAAACTGAACTCCTTAAAGACAATCCAAGCCATGCAAAAATCTTGTATATATCAGGGAGCATTTAAAGCCTCCTACATTACTTCAGCTCCCCATATTAGAAAATCTGTCTGAAAACTGTGGTGATACCTCCAGTACCGAACAAAAAATGCCAATGACAAATGGACACTAGAAAATCTGCAATATCCTATAAAATTTCTTGCTTTCCATTGAACTTTTCAGATTCCCTCTTTAATATACACATGATCCAGTCAATGGCCCTTTCCGCAGCTCACCTTTTTTCAGCACTGGGGTGCAGGGATCGCGCGAGCAGCCTCCAGCGAGAGGCTCTTACATCCCCGCTGCTTCAGCTCCGCATGAGCTGCTTGCTCCCAAGCAGGTAGCGCGAGAGCCCCGCCTCTTTCTTCCACAGCGCAGCCTGGGACTTTCCCAGGCTGCACTGGGGCAGAAAGTGTGACCACTGTGGCTCCGGAGGCTCCACACGCATGGCAAGTGTGCGTGGGGCCCTGGAGCAATGTGCAATCGTGCACCATTTTTGGCTGAAAGCCAAAAATGAAAATCGCATGAGAAGCACCTGCCCTACCCTGAAACGTCATGTGATTGTGAGTGCGTCATGCAGATCATGCCTCACAATCACGCGACGCTCCAGGCGCCCTTTTGCATGACAAATGCCATGCGAAAAGGGCCAATGAAGCAATCTCAACACTAAGGGCCTTTCCGCACTAAACCATTACTGTGCTATTATTCTACTTTCAACATCCTGTGGAATTCTGGGATTTGTAGTTTACTGAGGCCAAACAGCTCTCCAGCTGAGAATTCTAACTGCCCGTCCCTAAATTCAAACCCCAGGATTCCATAGGATGTTGAAAGCGGAATAATAGCACTATAACAGTGTAGTGCAGAAAAGTCCTAAGAAAACTCTTAAATAAATATTTAGCCACAAAAGTGGGAAGACAATAATTTAAAAAAATGCCAACTGTATCATATTGTGCCTATATCTTTAAGAGAAATTTAATCAATCCACTTCCTGTCACCACCTAGAGCTTTTTTCTGCATAGCTAAGAAATCTGCCCCTCCAGATGATTCTGAAATCCAGTTTCCCTCAGTTATCAATGGTGAGGCAAAATTAAAACTGAAGCTCAGCATCTGGAAATCCAGAGATTTTCCACCCCCTCTTACTTTCTGCCTTTGCTGCTTCTTATCAAGTCATCCATATTTTAGAGAGCACTTTCCAGATAACACACTGGTATCTTCCAGGTGCCTGGGAGGACAATTTCCATCACTCTGACTATCAGCTATACTGACCAGGGTTGTTGTAATTATGATCCAAAATTTCTGGAGTATACCAGGCTAAGAAAGGCTGGTCTTGTTGCACAGAGCAAAAAATAAATTTAGTTGCCATTGAAAACATTTTACGTGCCTGTCTTGTGATTACATGCCTAACTATCGTAAAAGCCTTTGGAGAAGTCTGTAAACTTCCTAAATCCACAAGTGAACAAAGAAGACTCCTTGCACATCACATCTTCCCAGGTGTTGAGCTATTGATGTTTCAGAAAGGCAGTGTTCAGTTCTGAAGGCCCCTGAAAAGGATGTGTTCATCCTTTTTCTATAGGCAATTGTTCAAGGTGCTAACATTGCAGGACTTTGCTTCACGATGAAGGCCACACAACGAAATTACAACTGGGTGACTACTGCAAAAGTAAAAACCTCTATATAAAGAATATATAGCTGAAAATTATAGCTTGTTCAATATTTCACCTTTCTAATCGGTAGATTTAGTTTCTATAGAATAAAAACAAAGTGAAATGTATGTGATGTGTCTTTGCAGTAAGATAGCAGCAGCTGCTATTTTGCCTCCAAAAGACTGATGAAATTTACTGGCTTACTTCAAACATGCTGTTGGTTGCTATGGTATCCACGCATGTCTGACACAACTGTTCAAAAGCAACAAAGGCTGGTAATTTGTCTCACAGGATAGGAAATGATTTCTATATAGTTGTATGGTTCTTGGTCTCTCTCTTGGTGGGTGTTGTGATAAAAGCAGAATCCTTGGAATAATGAATTGCACGAGGCCAGTTTTGAAAACAGAGCTTCTTGCTTCAAAAGCACACATCCCCTCTCATCTGCTGTCTTTACAAATGTTTGTCAGTGTATTCTCTTTTCATCTCCTTGCTTATTCAACCAGTGTGTTTGGGGAGTTTTTTTGAGCTTCCATCTGGATTCTTGTTACATAGTTAGTCCCAACTAGATCAGACTCATTTCATCCGTTGCTGAATGGCAAGTCAGCAAACAGATACATCCAGTTGATTCAATGGCTCTCCTTCAGCCATGATGAACAAAAGAATTTAGGTCTCTCTGTGGTGCAACCTGTCCCGTGATAGTGAGATCAAAAGACAGCATTACACCAGTTCTCCAAAGACACTGCTGCCTTCCTGTTTTTTTCTCAGTGTATTTCCAGGTGCTACTTTTGACCTACAGAGTCCTTAAGGGAGCCCATTATTCTTTATGCGAAGTTGTATTATCTCAGGCTGACTTGTTGTTGTTGTCAGTTGAGATCCTACATAAGCCGCTCTCAACAGCGTCCTATGGCCCCCAAGGGGGCCCTGCATATTTGAAGAGGGTCACAGACTGAAACTGTAAGAAGGGGAGCTCCAAGGGTTTATGGGGGCCCTGGTAAATGAACCGATGAAATACACAAGTGGCAACCTTAATTGAAGTCAATAGTTTCCCTCCAATTTATAATATCTTTCCAACACACTGTTTGACAGTTTCCTTGACAAAATCCAAGAACAGAATTGATTTTGTGACAAGAGCTGACCTCCGACTGTCATTGTCAAATGTGGTGCCCGATATCATGAAACTTGTGGAAAAGCACCAAGCTCAAGGATCATTTTAGGCCTAATAGATGTTTAATCTCATACAATATTTTTAAAAGTTTTGTCCAGTTTGTCAGAATGTTCAAGTTTTCTTAGCGTTCAATAAGAAATGATTTTCTGTCTATCTGTGCATGTTGTTTGACAGTGGGGCCTGGAACCTAAGAAGAGCTCCTGAGGAGCCATGACCAGAAAATAGTGGATAACGGCTGTCCCACATCACAGTCTATGTTTCATGACATTATGAATCCATAGCTATGTTGCAGAAATGCAACAAAACCTTATTAGTGAATTGTGAAGATGTGCATCTGGGCACTGGCAAGAGTGTGCCAGTGAGCATTGGGCACTTTTGATCTCCGTCAGGCACTTCTGCTGTGCTCAGGCAATTTGTATCTGGGGCCTGGATGTGCATCAGTACCCACTTCACCTTGGCCCATGGTGCTGTTACCCAAAAAGGTGGAGGACCTTTAGGTCCATCAGCAGTGCCAGTATCTCCTTAGAAACTGAGGGAATTACAGCTCAGAGGAGGCCTGTGAGAGGGGGGTAACTGCAGGATCTTTTCATCTCTGTATACCAGTATTAACTGTAGAGAGGACTCCAGTTGAAAGTTAAACAGAGTATTTTACTGGAAATCAACAGATGCACGCACAAGAAATCAAGCAGTCTCATGAACCATAGAGGCTATTGAAGGAAAAGGCAAGAAAAGTTGAATAGAGAGAAATTTGGGGTGTAGAGGGTGAAATTTATCAATCCTGGAGCAGAGGATCAAAAAGGAATGGCTCAAACAAGACTCTGAGGGCAGCATGGAGGAATGGCTATAGTGTGACACCAAAAGTACTAGCAAATTACTTGGGCTAGAGCTGGGGGTTTTATACCCTTTTTCCTATCCTGAAGGGGCGAGTGTTAATGGCTTTCTGGCAGAGTAAATGAAAGGAGTCCAGAACAGATTGATTGTCTCACTTTGGGTGACAAAACACTGATGGGAGTTCTGATAGCCTCTTAATGTCTCGGTTGGGTAAAGTGAATGAGGAAGGTCTCTGTAGAAAACATGCACAGCAGAGATGCTTGCTTGCCATGCCTGGGCAGTTTCATTTACTGTTGTCTTGGTTACCTATACTATTGAAAGCATTATTGAAAACCCATTAACACTGGGTTTTCCCACCAAATCCTCTTGAACTTATGACCTGGCCATGCTGAGGTCATGCTGACCTAGCCCAGGCTTACAGCCAGTGTACTGCTTATTGTATGTTTCCCAGACATAAGTGTCCAGTTTTTATATGAAAATGATATTTCTTGCCAATTTTGCTATCCTGAAGGATAGTGTGTGAAAGGGGTGGTGGACATCCATACACTATAGTATCTTGGCAGCCCCCAGGTGAATATAGATGCTGCAAAACTACTCAGTTCAATTTTGCACACACATAAGGCCATTTACAAAATTATCAGTCCCAAGCAGAAGGCCAGCCATCACTATCATCATCATCATCATCATCATCATCATCATCATCATCATCTCTGGTTTTGTGTGCCAAAACCAAATCCAGGCACCAGCATATTTCCAAAGCTGTTAAACTGCATAAAAATGCCAAGGACATAAATTACTAGAGAAGTGTTCATATTGGTTACATTCTCCTATTTTGCTTATTGATTTATCTGACTTTTTAATGCATGATCATGCTTTTCCCACTACAATGGCAATATTTTATGCACATTATGTTATCTAGAGTATGATTATTTTCATACATATACACTTTGTTGTATTATTTACTTGGGCTTGTTGTTTTGTGCAGTGCCACCCAGCCAGAATCTTTTAGGAAAAATGAAAAACAACTGAAGAAATTCTAGGAGTTCTCATCTTTATCTGAAATACTGAGGATTGAGGTTGGACTGATGCAAATTCTCTTCAGATAACACGAGTAAGGAGCACTTTATGTTCATTCAACTTCTCTTCACGTATGCCTTTACTAACTGAATAACCATATACTTCTGGGATTGACATCTTTCTGGGAGTAACACAATGTAGCTGTTCGATTTTAAAGATGATTGATAGATCAATACAGATTTTCATTCTTTGTCAGTCACAGAAGACCCAAATAACTACCAGAAGAGAGAGTAACTGAAGAGATGCATCTCCACATCTCACTCATATTTATAATACCATCCATCTGAGGAAATAGATTATGATTTATAAGTCATAACAGTACTTTGAATTTATAATATGTTTTTGAGTATTCATGCACCTTATATGTACATTACAGTAGTGTTCAAAGTTGCAGTAATCTCGTAAGAGTGAAACAAACCTACAGTCTGGTGATACCCACTTAACTTGATAGATAGCGCTCTCTCTCTCTCTCTCTCTCTCTCTCTCTCTCTCTGGGACCACTAAATAAAACTAAAGTAAAAGCCCTGGGTTAGCAATCATTATTTGAGTTAATTAATCATTTTCTGAGAGGACTGAAGGAATATTTCCTCTCCAGGATGGGGCTCAGGGGCACTGTTTTACAGTTACTCAGATCTTTCTTGGAGAGGTGGACTCAGAAGGTGGTGCTGGGGGATGCCTGTTCAAAACCCTGGCCACTATCCTGTGGTGTTCCTCAGGACTCAGTTCTGTCCACCATGCTGTTTAACATCTACATGAAATCATGAGAGAGGTCATCTGGAGTTCTAGGGTTTGGTGTCACCAGTGTGCTGATGACACACAATTCTTATCTCTCCTTTCCATCAGATTCTAAGGAAGGTGTTACTGTACTAAACAAGTGTCTGCTGTCAGTAATGAATTGGATGAGGATGAACAAATTGAAACTTAATCCAAACAAGACAGAGGCACTCCTGATCAGTCAGAGGACCAGTCAGGGAATTGGGATTCAAACTATGCTGGATGTTGTTACCTTCCATCCAAGGTTCTCAGCTTGGTGTGCTCCTGGATTCAGATCTGAGCCTGGATGCCCAGTTTTTATCTGTGGCCAGGAGTTCAATTGCACAGTTAAAACTTGTGCACCAGTTGTGCATGTCCTTGAGAAGTAAGACCTGGCTGTGGTAACACATGTCTTGATTACATCCCATTTTTGGAAACTTCAGCAAGTCAAAATGCTGCAGCCAAGCTGTTGACTGGGGCTGGCTATAGGGATCATGTGACTTCCCTGTTAAAACAGATGCACTGGCTACTGGTCCACTTCTGGTAAGAATTCAAAGTGCTTGTTTTGCCCTTTGAAGCCCCAAACAGTCTGGGTTCCAGACTATCTGAAAAACTTTATCTCCTTATACAGGCCAGCATGACCATTAAGCTCTGCAGGGGAGGCCTTTTTCTCATCCCACTACCTTTTCAGGTGCAGTTTATAAGGACTTGGGAGAGAGCATTCTCCATGGCTGCTCCCACACTGTGGGACTCCCTTCCATGAGAGATCTGGTTGGCCCCTTCCCTGGTCTCTTCCACTGGTAAGTGAAGGCATTTTTAATTAGGCAAGTGATTGAATCATGAATTTTAGTTATGGAGAGATAGTGTCTGTATGTATGTAACTGATGTGCTGTTTTAATCTTTTAATCATAGAATTGGAAAAGACCAAAGGGGCCTTGATTCCAACCTCCTGCCATGCAGGAATACACCATCAAAGCATTCCCAACAGATGACCATCCAACCTTTGTTTAAAAACCTCCAAAGGAGGAGACTACACCACACTCCAACGCAGCACATTCCACTGCTGAACTGTTCTTATCATCAGGAAATTTTTCCTAGTGTTTAGATAGAATCACTTTTCCTGAAATTTGAAGCCATTGCTCTGTTTCCAAGTTTCTGCAGTGGCAGAAAACAGGCTTGCTCCATCCTCCATACAACATCCCTTCAAATATTTAAACATAGCTACATATTACCTCTTGACCTTCTCTTTTCAGGCTAAACAGACCTAGCTCCCTTAGGTGGTCCTCACAGGACATGGTTTCCAGGCCTTCTACCAGTTTGATCGCCCTCCTCTGGACATATTCCAGCTTCTATCAATGTTTTGGATGAGGGAATAGAAGGCATTCTAATCTTCTTATCTGTTAAGTTTTAAATATGTTTTAAATGTTTTTTACGTTTTTTAAGTATGTTTTAATAATTGTAACATTTAATCTCTTTTTAACAATTGTAAGAATTGTTTTTAGCAACATCTTTTTAGATTATTGTAATGCCTCAAATCCCATTTGGAAGAAAGGTGGGATACACATTCCATAAACAAATTTTAAAATATATAAATATATAAATCTTGACACAAGAGTAGTGGCCTTGCTTCAGGAATGGGCCAGCACATCCATCTGCAAGAGCTCCACAACACAAAGAGTCAGTACTCCATCAACAGCAACACAACTGGCATGTCTTGGAGAATGGAGGAGTACAAGACCAGTCCACTTTGTGGGAAGGAGTGAAGCTTGAAGAAGGGCTTTCTGATTTAAGCATAGAAGGCATCAATCATCCTAAACATTGTTGGTGCAGGTTGCTCACTAGGAGCTATTCTGAATACTTGAATACTGCAGGCTCCTGCTTCAGACCAGAGAAGGACAGGTTTATAAACTCTTTGATATACTGATTTCCTATTGTTTCAAAAATCTGGAGAACCTCTTTGATCATAAACAACAGTGGAATAAAAGAAATTGGGCTATGAGAAGCAATTGCTTTCCCAAACCTCTTTCAATAGTCTTAAAAACTATTGTTTAGCTCAACCATCAACCACAGTTACTCAGGCCATTTCCACCCTACATTGTTATAGTGCTCTTATTCCACTTTCAACATCCTGTGGAATTCTGGGGTTTGTAGTTTACTGAGACCAAAGATCTCTTTGACTGAGAATTCTAAATGCCCCTCCTTAAACTGCAAACCCCAGGACCCCATAAGATGTTGAAACTAGAATAATAGCACTATAAAAAAAAGTTTAAAAGAGTCACACACTTTTTTCAGAGTAGTGCTTTTGCCCTGAGACTATTCCATTTTACTCTTTTACCTGGAGGAGAATGTCCAGGTCCTGAGATTCAGGGCCACACTCCATGATCTGGCAGCTCTAGTTGGTGGGCACCTTGCTTTCCCGCGGAACACTGAAAGATTACACACCCCAGCATTACCCCATCCCAAATTAAGGGGATTCTGTGGAGTATCTGTTGCATATATCACCATGTTTGGGACATGGAGTAGGGACTCTTGACCTTTTTTAGGCTTCTAGAGTCCTTGGTTTGGGCTACACAAGCTCTTCTTCAAAACAAAAAGTAATCAAAGCAATTGTAATGAAGAAAGGTATCCTGATTTGAAGACTGTGATTCTGAAAGGCAGCTAAAGAATATACTTAAACTATCAAACATTTCTGTTTATGTTGCTGAAGAAGGTTGTTTCTGCTGAATTTGAGGGGAACAAAAAATCTACAGTTTGATACTGCCACAGTACTGCCATAATGACACCCCATAGGAGTCATAACTCAGAGACTGCAGAACGCTTTATGGATTGACGCTTCAACCCTTAAGTGCATCCTTAATTTTTGCTATGGAATCAAGCTGTTCAAACATATGAACAGAACAAAATGCTCGTGCAGATTACACGTAGCAGAAGGCTTGGAGAGTTTTCATATTGCAATTTGCCAATGAAAACCTTGTCATAAAGGTGATTCCAAAACTCATTGTGGGAAGTGCACAGGGATTCACCAAGATCCTTTGTAGAAGTCCCTGAAGGTACAACAGAAGTCACTTTTGTCATCAAAATGACTGGAGAACATTTTCCTTTTGTCACTGTACTCTGTCAAGACCCTAAGTGAAAGAAATCGCTTTTATATATCCAGCCAGACTGTGTTAGCTAACAGTTCTCTGGAATCTACACTTTACATTTCAGCTGTGCATAGAGATATCTTTTCAGACGTCTCTAGCACTAACTAGCAAGAATAAATGACATTAGTGAATTTGTAGGCAACTAGATGCCTCCCTTCGGGCACTCCACAGCTGCAGCTGCATGTCACAAACTCGGCCACCCTTGCTCATTATTGGATACTACTAGATGTATGGCTTACTCTTCTCTACAGTCTTATGTCTCACTGTGCAGCCCTGTAAAGGCACCATGACTGCTCTCTCTGTATGATGAACTTTCACTGACAGTAAAGCTGGAAATGGAGAGAAGGAGGAGTGCTGTGGTGAAAGTGTGGAAATACATTGCTGCTCTAAAGCTGATGCAGTCGGCACAGATGATTTGCCAGTACCTTTATGTCTCTTGCCTTCATATTAAGATGCTTCTAGATCACAGCTAGAAGGGTACCACTCCCAGAATCCCTCCAGCCAACATGATGCTAAAAAGTCACTTTCAAAGGCTGTCTTCAAGGCAGACAGCTCCTGGGTTCACCAGCTAAAAAGCATCGTGCAGCTATTCTTCTTTTTCCCCTCACAGGAGATTATCACATGACACCGTTATACTGCAATTGCACTGCATTTATCATGTCTTTGCCTGGAGTTTATCGCAAGACATCGTAGCTCTCATGGGGCTGCACGGTGCTGTCCCATTGTTGGGTCACTTGGAAAAGGAGTCTTTTCCCATTTGAAATAATCCATTAATGACCCCTTGTCCTGCTATGGTTCAACAACCACTTTGGGTGCAAATGTCTCATTCTACTATATTGTGATATTGGGAGCATAGTGGGTGCAGCACAGGTGAGATTTCATGGTTTCTCCCTTGGGACCTCTAGCAGAGAAACTCCAGACAAATTCTGCTGGTTAGAATGGGAGGGCACTAGGATTCCCAAAAGTTTCGAAGGTAACTGCTGTAAGTTCGTTTTCTGTCTTACAACATTTTTATATTATTTCTTTAAGGGGAGGAAAGTAGTGCAATAGGACAATTCTGATGTACTCTTACTAAGGATTAATGCCCAAAGAAACCACAGGGTTCAGGAAAAGTTTTAAGAGTAATATACAAAAGAACCACACAAGTGTTAGTTCACAGGAAAAAAATGCTTTTGGGAATAGTGTAGTGTGTTCATCTTCCCAATCTGGGCAGGGAGTAGTGGTGGTTCCATAATAGCATAATTATACAATTACTGTCAGGATGCCCTCCCTATTAAGTAATGGGATATGTAGTCCAGCATAAGCAACAGCCTGCTTGTATCAAAGAAGCCTAGGTATCAGAGACCATCAGATAAACACTTGCTAGGAATGTGCTGATAAACACTGCTTGGCTCTCATGGCTTCAAGGTCTCTAGGCAAAGCGGGGGGAACACTGAGGAATCTTAAGCTCTTGCATTTCCTTTTGAACAGTAGTATCCTCACCAATGTCTTGCACAATGTACCTCACTCCAAATAAATAGTGTTCATGCACTGTACTATTTGTGTGTGTGGATTCATTTCCTGACAATTACAGCTTCCTAGGATTTTTATTTAAAAAAAAACAGGATCATGGAGCAGGAGGTAGGACAAACAGGGTGCTGTAAATGATATTATCATATTTCATGTATGAAAACAAACACAGGAGCTAACACCACTGATGTGCAAATGCACTGATGATGCAGAAGAGTACATTGCCATTCTACTGGCTTTCTAAGTTTCAAAAAAGCCAATGCGATTCTGGGGTGCATCAATAGGAGCATAGTGTCTAGGTCAAGGGAAGTGATAGTACCACTCTATTCTTATTTGGGCAGGCCCCACCTGGAATACTGTTTCCAGTTCTGGACACCACAGTTCAGGATGGATATCGACAAGCTGGAATGTGTCCAGAGGAGGGCCACCAAAATGGTAAAAGCCTGGAAATCAAGCCCTATAAGGAACAACTTAGGGAGCTGGATATCTTTAGCCTGAAGCAGAGAAGAGAACAGAAGAGAACAGAAGAGAACAGAAGAGAAGCGAAGAGACCAGGTCACAGAGCAACAGCTTCAAACTTCAGGAAAAGAGATTTCATTTAAACATTAGGAAGAACTTCCTGATGGCAAGAGCAGTTTGACAGTGGAATACGCTGCCTCGGAGTATGGTAGGGTCTCTTTCTTTGGTGGTTTTTAAACAGGGATTGGATGGCCATCTGTAGGGAATGCTTTGATGGTGTATTCCTGCATGACAGGGGGTTTAACTTGATGGTCTTTATGGTCTCTTCCAACTCTATAGTTCTATGATTCTAGGAGAAGCACTTTTCAAAGAGAATGACCCCAAACTACTGACTAGTGTGTTAAGCATGCCAGTCTTCTCTCCTCCAAACTAAGCACACCTCATTCCCTAAGCCATTCCTCATAGGGCTCACAGATAAATTAGACGTGGAAGACAACAACGTTTACTAGATCCTCATAAATTCTGTGAATGAAACAGGGCATTTGCACAGTATTGTCTGGAAGAACTCCAGAAGGTCTGATGTTCTTCTGTCTTTCAACTGACTAGCCAGGGTGGGAACATAGTCACCTACCTTTCTTGTCTCCTCAGCATGCATTCTGAAAGAACAGGAAAACTGATTTATATTACCATGGGATCTAACAGCTATTTGAATTTTAAATGCATACCTTTATAAAGCCAGGTCATGTTTCAAAGTCTTCATGAATATTATCTTTGTCTGCCCTCCTACTCAATTAAAGGATCTATTTCTTGAGTACAAGCATTATTTAAAATTAATGATATTTCCAGCTGGAAATGTTTGTGAATTATCTAGAATGCCTTTGCTTTGTGTGAACAGTCCAATTTGAAGAGCCCAATACTTAGATTAATTATAAATATTTGCCTTTATTTGGCAAAATATTAATTGCTACATATGGTTTGACCTGTTCAGTCAAACTTTTTAAATAATGTGGAACTGTATTGGCTTCAGCAAGCAGGTGTGGCAAAAGTGAGTCAGGTTATGTACAAAATTATTTTTAAAAATGGGTAATAAATTGGAGATTGGGGCTAGAAACCCCAAAGGCACCAGATCCTATCTAATCTTCCTAGCAGGGTCAGCCCTGGCTAGTACTTGAATGGAAGATTGCCAATGAATAATTTATTATTTATTTATTTTATTTATTTATTATATTTGGTTTTTTTATATATATATATATTTTTATTCTTCAAATCAGTCAAAATAAAATCATTCAATTCCACAACCATTTACAATCTTGCCTTTCCCAAGTATTATTCACAAATATTAAATGTATAAGTATTTTTTTTCTTCTACAGACCCCTTTGCGAATACGTATTTCATGACCTAGTTAACTTACAGTCTGATCCAATTTATGACCCCTCACCCTCCCCTTGTCACTTCCTCACTTACTCTAGTGTCGGTCAAATATTTGAGAATTTTTAAAGTTTCTCTTCATTCCCCTTAGTTACCAATAGTTTTCTTGCCTCTTACAGTATGGTTCCATCACGCTTTTGTAATTGCATAACATTGGAACCTTATCATTACCACCTTCATTAAATTATTTACCTATGTTGGGAACAAAAAGTCTTCTACCTGTTTCCATTCCTCTTCATTAGCCGCTTGATTTCTGTCATGCAACATCATTGTCAGTCTGTCCATTTCCCGATATTCCATCACCTTAACTTTCCATTCATTAATTTGAAGTGTTTGGTTGCATTTCCACTTGCCAGCAAAAAGTATTCTAGCAGCGGTTATCATATATAGGATTATCCTCCAAAATTTCTTTCTTTTCTCTGGATCTATCTCCTGCAATATGTTCAAAAGAAAAATTTCAGGTAACAATGGAATGTTGATCCCTAAGGCCTTTGAAATCATTAATTGAACTTCTTTCCAGTATTTTTTTGCCTTGTCACACGTCCACCAGAGATGGTAATAAGTTCCATTTTCGTGGTCGCATTTCCAACACTTTTTTTCTTTCATCTTATAAATTTTGTTTATTTTTACCGGATCAAAATGTCACCTATGTAACATCTTTGCGTAATTTTCCTTCAAATTTTAGGCAACAGTGAATTTTTGAGTATCCACCCAACTCTTCTCCCAGTGTTCAAGTTGTATTTGTCGGCCTATGTTCTGTGCCCTATGTTTATTTATTATATTATATTTGTATGCTGCCTTTCTCCCAGTATGGGACCCAAAGTGGCTTCTAACAACAAATTAAAACATCAAAATATTTAAAAACATATAAAATTATTTAAAAACCTAAAACAATATTCAATTAAAACAAGTTAATAAACAAAGCTCTCCCAGCTTACAGAAAAGCCTGTTTAAAAAGAAAAGCTTTTGTCTCCTGGTGAAAGGAGAGTAGGGAGGTGGCCCAACTAGCCTCCTCTGGAAGAGCATTCCCACAGGGTGGGAGCAGCCACTGAGGAGGCTCTCTCCCTTGTCCTCACCAAGGCTTCCCTCACTTATCTGACAGATTAGGAACCAGAGCACTGTCAGAAAACAATTGGCTGAAAAGCAGAACCCATGTAACCGTACTGTAGGGAGCATGAAGGACTTCTGGAGGCTCACTTAGGGCTGATCATGCATGCACTGTTTCCAAAGTCTCTCAGCCATCTTGGTGCCTTTTTTTTCCCCCCTCAGCTTGCTTTGCAAACGGCATGTGTGTGTGAGCAGTCCCAAGAGAGCTTCCGAAAGCAAGAAGAACCAATGAGAGAGCAGAATTCCTGTCAAATTAATGGAACTTTTCCTTAATTTGGAAGCATTAAAAGAGCAAGTCATCAAATAATGGGGCATCAAAAGGTGGGGGCTTCCTGTACCAAATGCTGCAGGCTATTTTTCAGAGGAAGGAACTGGCAAAACTACCTCTAAGCATTCATTGCCTAAGGCCATTTCCACACTAGAGTGGAGGAGCGTTTCATCGCGTGTTGTGAGCGGTGTTTTTCAACCTGACTTACTCCGATTTTACCAGATTGTTATCTGCATGCCCTCCGGTTTCTGTTGAAGTAATGCAGTGAAAATCGTTTGCCATTTCCGCTCCATCAATTCTTGTGAAACTTCCATTCTCCTCCCACTCCCTCCCTTGCTCCACACCGCCACCTCTGATTGGTCAATTTTAAAAAAAAAACCATTGCTATGTATCAGTGGAGGTACTTTAGTTCCTTCTTACAGAAGACGAGCCCCTGCCCAAGTCTTGGAAATGTATATTACGTGTTATAAATAAATCATATATTTTTAAAAATACAAATGAAAGATTGTCATGAGAAATGTTGTGTCTCCATACATTTCATTATTACAATTTATGTATATGCCTGGATCTCTTATAAGGGGTTAGTTTAACTTCCAGTTTGCTAGTAAAACTGCTAGTAAAATTACTATGTCGCAAAATGATGCATGTCTAAAAAGTGTGTGACCAACATGAAAAGTTTGGAAAGCTCTGGTCTAGATAGCCAGAAACTGAAAAGCAACCATCCTGAGGATCCCAACATATTTAATTGTATTCCAGCAGTCCGTGCAACACAATGGCACCCGCCCTGCGTTTGAGGGGCAGAGACAGGAGCGGACAGAAGGGACACCAGGGAAAGGTGGAAATGCCCACAGAGAACCACCTCTGCATGTACACCTTCCACTTGTTGTCAGAAATGCAGCCGAACAGGTTTTTGTACATCGGAGTTTTTCTGGTTTTACAATACATTGGTTTTACATCAATGGTAATCACGCTAAAAGCTCAAGCCGTGCAAATCCACAGAGGAAACATCGATACTAACTGGTTTAATGAGCAGACATAACAGCAAGAATACGATGCCAGCGCGATGTATTGCCCTTGTGCAGAAAAGACCTAAGAAAACCCTATGAAATTCTTGGGGTCACCATACGCCAACAGGCAATTTGAAGGCACATGCAGGCATGCCACAGAGTAAGCCAGGCACGCATGCACACCTTCCACTTCTACATTCACACTGTATCAGACAGAATTGTCTGCCCTGTCCCTCCCCATATTTTAGGCACATTTTCTGCCTTTTAAAAAAAATTTCAATAGTCACATGACGCACTAATGTAAACATTCGCTAATGGATTCATTTCTTTAATAAAATAAAAAATGAAACTGCAATTCCACTCCACAGGTGAAGGGTGGCTGGCCTTACTGTTTCTCTAGAAATTCTGCCTTCAACTTCACAGATCCACCATTCCTTCTTTCCTCAGCAGTCTGCTTTTTGGGACTCGTAACCAACAAAAAAAGAAAGAAAAGACACAGTGGAGAAGACAAGTTTGAGGCAAATCAACACACAACCTATAAAGAAGAGCAATGTGCACTATGAGCAGGAAGGAAACAGGCAAGCAAGAGAGGGAATCAAAGAGCATGGGATCACTCTAGAGCAAAGTAGTCATCCTGTTTCATTTGAAAACTTACCTCTTGGCCAGCACCTCTACTTGCTCAAACAGGAAGGGTCCTAACAAGCAACCTTTTCTGACGCTTGTTGTACAAATTTCCTCCATCAATCTTCCATCCTTGCTAATCCTTACCTTCATAGGTGTGTACCCTCATAGGTGAATTAGGAGTTACAGCCTCTTATCAGTATCGGTCCCAGCAAGCTCATCCCCCCGCCCAAAAAAATCCCTATTAATTAGGTCAAAAGCTGAGAAAAAGTCCATGAACACAGCAAAAAGGCATTTGGAAAGACCACTAGTATATTTGTGAATTAAATGATGTAACACAAAAATCTTGTCCACTGGGCTGTGGCTTTTCCTAAACCCAGCTTGTTCCTGGTGAAGAATATTATTTTCGCCCACCCATCTTACCACATTTTGGAGAAGGAACTGGCTGTAAATCTTACAGCTGATATCCAGTAAACTAATTGGCTGATCATTCTGAGGGTTTAATTAACTTTCTTTCTTATAAATTGGGCAAATTATGCTCTGCTTCCATCCCTCAGGAAAAAAATGCCTAGATAGTTTGTATGAAAAAATAGTTTTGCTAGCAGAGGGGCCTATCATTCAGACTTGTTCTTGAAGACCTCTGATGGAATCATATCCCCACTAAATGCTTTTTCTGCTGCTAGAATACGTATAAGTTTGCTCATCTCTTGTCCTGAGACTGTGGCCCTTTCTGCAAATGCCATTAATAAAACACACTTAGTAATTGATCCACTGAAACTGCTATGTTACTTTTAAAAATATTGCTAAAATAGAAATGAGGCATTAGCTGAAATACAAGCATCTAACATGAGATTAAAGTCCATTGACTCTGAGCCACAATTTTTTGAGGTTTGCATTATTTATTATAAATTTATTGTTTAAAACATTTATACCCTGGACATTAGCCAAACCATCTGTAAGAGCCACTTACAAATAGCTAATTTGACAATCCCTTTTCTCAGACTTACAATGTAAGTAAGACACAATATACAAGGGAAAAAGGAAGGAAGGAGAGGAAAACATTACATTCAGCAGCAGGTAAAATCCCAGCACAATGGAAGAGTGCCTGGCTGTTCCTCTTTCTCGGTGGCCAGAACAGCAGCAGCTAGAACCTGAAGAGGGGATAATTTCAATTTTTTTAAAAAAAATTCTCAACATTTTAGCCTGTTTAATGGAAAGGTCTTTTAAAGAAGTATCTCCATATATCAAAATGATGACAGTTAGAACCATTTTAATTGTGTGTATCAAGGAATCCTGGCATTTGTAGTTTGTGATGTATTTCAAATTATCTAGTAGACTTCCCTGAACGACAACATTAATGCTGTCTGGCAAAGGATGCATGAAACTATAAATCTCAAGAGTCCATAGGATGTAACCATGGCAGTTAAAGTGGTATCAGCATCCTAAAATTGTGTGATGTGGATACAAGCAATGCCAGATTGTATGAGCACACAGCATCCATGGGTAACCAGAGGCCTACGTAGGGTGGGGCAAGTAGGGCTTGTGCCCTGGGTGCCAATGCCAGGGCGAACAAAAAAAAACATGCTGGGGGATTTAGTGGCATCAGAGAAGGAAGTGGCCCTGGAGTTGGGGTGCAACTTCCATGCTAGCTCTAGGTGCTGTTTAGAGTAAGATACGCCTCTGTGGGTAACTCACTGTCTCATATTGTTTTGAAAGGGTTAAGTTGAAGAAGCTAATGCTAAGGTAGAAAAATATAGAAAAATAAGGTGAGCAGATGCGCCCTTTATCTTATCAAGAGGCTTAGGTATGTGCTTAGCAGTGCCGGGAACCTAGGGAGTTTTGATGTTGGAGAAATACTCCCTTGGTACCAAAATACATCATTTTTGAAAGATGTAACCCAGGTCTGCCTGACCTGTAAACACTTCATATATGGTCATATGTAATCATTTCCTGTAACCTGTTTACAAGAGGGTATAAAAAGAGAGCTAATACCTGGATCGGGGCTCTCAGGCTTTGGAAATCATTCCACTGAGATCCCTGCAGTAAAATAAACTTTTATTTTTGCTTTCTAATCTGGTGGTCTCAATTCTTGGCGAGCTACTTCAATTTGGGGGCTCGCCCGGGATATTGAGGGGCGTTTTGCCCACTTTGGCGGACGCCAGGGCGTCGGGGCCGTCACCTCTTTCCGACGCGACCCAGGGCGCCCCTGACTTACTTTTGTCAGAAGGATTGACTCGGAGTGAGGCGGCGGCTCTGGCGGTGGTGTTCCAGCCCAGGGACCCGAAGACGGAGCAGAAAGCAGAACCCTCCCACGACTGTTGGTGAGTGCCCTCCCTGCAACTTCAGGGAGAAGAGGGGCCTGATCAACCCCTTAAGTCTTGCCTTAGTACCCCACTGTTGTGGGTGAAACCGCGAGGCTTTTTGGAGGTGGAAAAAGAGGTGGGAGGTAGTTTGTTGGCGTGAATGTGGTGTGAAAGGAGGGGCGCAAGGTGTCGCAGTTCCCATTGCATACCGTTGAGAGTCCGGGTGCGTGGGTCGGCACAGAGAGAGTGGTGTCTGTCCCCCTTCGTGTTGGCGCGTGAGACCCCTTACTCACGCGCCAAATCCCTTTCTCCTAGTGTGTCTTGTCCACGTTGGGAGGAAATGGGTGGGGGGCAAAGCCGGCAAACCCCTTTAGGTTGTATGTTAAAGAATTTCAAGAAAGGATTCAGTGGGGACTATGGGGACCCCCCGATGACGCCAGGGCATTTACGGAATTTATGTGAAGTGGAGTGGCCTTCTTTCAAGGTGGGGTGGCCTCCGGAAGGGAGCTTAGAACCCGCTCGAATCAAGGCAGTGTATTCAGTAGTGGTGGGTGAGCCTGGCCATCCTGATCAGTATCCATACATAGATTCATGGGACACAGTGGTTACAGAGAACCCCTCTTGGTTGCAGAAGTGTCAGGAACAAATTTGTAAGGCTATGGTGCTGAGGCAGGACAGGGCCAGACGAAAGCTTGGAAAAGCCCAGATTTTGCCTGATTCAGCTCCAGAAGAGCCCACTGCCCCCCTCCACCGTATGTGGTGATGCAGCCAGCCCCGCCACCACTGGCTTTGGAAGTACCACCGCCTGCTCCACTGCCACCAGTACCTCAGGCAGCCTCACAACAAGAGGGAGTGGCGGGGGACTGGCGGATTTGGCCCCAGTTACCCATGAAGAGGAAATGACAGAGGAGTTGCCAGGTTCCAGTTTGGCTGTCCAGAATAAGATGACACTCAGACCCAAACCCGAACAGACTGGACCAAAAGAAAAATCCAAGAGTAAGCAGGTCAAGAGTAAACAGACAAAACCCCAGAAGGAAGTAGAAGAAGTAGATGATTCGGATGGGGAAAGTGGAGATGTGATTGCACCATTGCGACAAATCAGTCAATTGGTGCCAGATCCCACCCAAGAGGGTGGTTATCGGCGAGTCCCGAGTTACCAATATACTCCCTTCACCACGTCTGACCTCCTTAATTGGAAGACCCATTATGCTACTTACACAGATAAGCCACAAGAAGTAATTGAACTTTGTTCCAGTATTATGGCCTCACATGTCCCCAATTGGCAAGATTGTCAGCAGTTGCTCCTGACTTTGTTCACTACTGAAGAGCGGAGGAGAATAATTCAGCATGCAGAACGGATAGCTAGAGACAGGGCACCTCCTGGAGAGGCGAACCCTGAGCAGTGGATGAGAGGTAGGGTCCCCTTGGCGGACCCAGGATGGGACCCGAACCTCCCAGCACAGTTGACTATGCTCACTGATTATCAAGTTCTACTAGTGGAAGCTATGAGAGAAGGAATGAAGAGGCCTGTTAATATGTCCAAAGTATCAGAGATACTTCAGGGACCCACTGAACCCCCAGGAACATATTTGGAAAGATTGCTTGATGCTTATAGGCAGTATACTCCTGTGAACCCAGAAGACCCAGGCAACCAACAGATGGTGAATTTGGCCTTCGTGACCCAAAGTTATCCAGATATAAGGAAGAAACTCCAGAAACAAGAGGGATTTGCAGGTATGAATTTGAGCCAATTGTTGGAAATTGCCCCGAGAGTATATGTGAATAGAGACCAAGAGGAGAAACGGGAGAAGGACAGGCGGATGCATAAGAAAGCGGAATTATTGGCTGCAGCTTTGGCAACAAAGGAAGGGGGCGGAAAATTGGAAAAGGAAGTGGACCTCCATTGAGACGCAATGAGTGTGCCCTCTGCCGACAGGTTGGGCATTGGAAGAATGAATGTCCCAGACAGAGAGGGATGGCGAACAGGGGAAGAGGAATGGATCGAGGAAGAGGAAGGGGAGCAAATCGAGGAAGAGGAAGAGGAAGAGTAGTGGATGGAAGATATGAGCAGGGGATGGACGAAGGGTTCGAGGACTTCATTGGACTAGCTGAAATGGAACTTTACGATTAGGACAGACCGGGCCCCCTTGCTCTCGGCCCCGGGGAGCCTATGGTCACAGCACAAATAGGGGACCGAGCCATCCCCATGATGGTAGATACGGGAGCCACCCGTTCAGTATTAAATTCTGCAATAGCCCCAAAAACTGAGAAAGCCATAAGAATTGTGGGGGCCACGGGGAAATTGGAAAAACACCCTCTCTTAGAAAAAAGGATTGTGGATCTAGGAAGACATCAAGTCACTCACCAGTTTTTGTATTTGCCAAGTTGCCCTGTGCCCTTATTGGGTCGAGATTTGTTGGCTAAATTGAGAGCTCAAATTTCTATTGAAGAAGATGGGACGATGGAAATAAATTTTAGAGGACCAAAGAATATCTCAGTGACTTATCCAATGGAGGAGGAGTGGCGAAGGTACCAGATCATGGTTTGTCAAGAGCAACCCACTATATTTGGACCCCCAGGCGTGTGGGCTGAAGACAACCCACCTGGGTTAGCCCGGTTCGTGGCCCCCATAGTGGTAGAATTAAAGCCAAATGCTATGCCCACTCGTGTAAGGCAATATGATCTACCCAGAGAAGCCCTGGAAGGGATCCAGAAGCATTTAGAACGGCTGAAGAAGTACAATATAATTCGGGAATGCCGCTCTCCCCGGAATACTCCATTACTCCCAGTATTGAAACCTGGGACGAAGGAATATCGTCCAGTACAAGATTTAAGGATGGTAAACAAAGCTACAGTAACCCTACACCCAGTGGTACCAAACCCATATGTCCTGATGGGACTAGTTCCATCTGCAGCTACTCACTTTACTGTTTTGGATCTCAAGGATGCCTTCTTCTGTATCCAGTGGCCCCCCAAAGCCAGGACATATTTGCCTTCCAGGTGGAAGACAGCATTACAGGCCAGAAGACCCAGTTCACGTGGTGCCGCTTGCCTCAGGGGTGGAAGAACTCGCCAACGATTTTTGGGACATCACTGAGTCAAGACTTGAGAAAATTCCGATCTGAACCCGAGAGACGAGTTTTGCTGCAATATGTGGATGATCTACTGTTGGCCGCCACCAGTGAGGAGGAGTGTAAGGAGGCCACAATGGAGTTGCTCCAGCTTCTGTGGGAAGCACGCTACAAAGTATCTAAGAAGAAGGCCCAGTTGTGCCAGACAGAGGTGCGATATCTGGGATTCCAAGTGACTCAAGGGAAACGAGCGCTAGGCCGAGAAAGGAAGGAGGCTGTGTGTGCTCTGCCTGAGCCCCGGAATCGGAAGATGGTGCGAGAATTCTTGGGTGCAGCTGGGTTTTGCAGAATCTGGATTCCTAACTTCGCAGTAATGAGCAAACCATTATATGAAGCTACCAAAGGTCCAGAGAAGTCTGAATTTGTGTGGGGAAAAGAACAAAAGAACGCCTGGGAACAGATAAAGAAGGCGCTGATGGAAGCTCCGGCGCTAGGACTGCCAGATGTAACAAAGAAGTTCACCTTATTTGTTGATGAGAAGAATGGAATAGCCGTGGGAGTACTGACACAGATGTTGGGATCCTGGCATCGCCCAGTGGCATATCTCTCTAAGCAATTAGATCCAGTCGCTAGAGGATGGCCTGGGTGTCTCAGGGCTATAGCAGCAACAGCCTTGTTGGTAAAAGAAGCAGATAAGTTAACCTTAGGCCAGAATTTGATGGTAAAGGTTCCACATTCTGTACTGGCCCTCATGGAGTACAAAGGTAGCTATTGGTTCACGAATAGCCGAATGTCCAAGTATCAGGGAATGTTGTATGAAAACCCTAGAGTGAAGTTGGAGTTGTGCACCACCCTGAACCCTGCAACACTGCTCCCAGCAGAATCTGGAAATATACACCACGACTGCCTTCAAACCATGGATGAAGTATACTCAAGTAGACCAGACTTGCGGGATACCCCATGGCCCCATCCTGATGTCACTTACTATACAGATGGAAGTAGCTTTGTGCGAGAGGGGAAGCGAAAGGCCGGCTATGCAGTGGTCACGGCAGATAAAATAATAGAAGCCAAAGGGCTACCTGTTGGTACCTCGGCCCAGAAGGCGGAACTTATCGCTTTGATCAGGGCTTTAGAGCTGGCCGAAGGACTTACTGTAAACATATACACAGATTCAAAGTATGCCTTCACTACCCTGCATGCGCATGGAGCACTGTACAAAGAAAAAGGATTGATCAATTCTTCAGGACAAGAGATCAAATATGGAAAAGAAATAGAGCGCCTATTAGAAGCGGTGTGGGCCCCTAGTAAAGTTGCTGTGATGCACTGTAAAGGACATCAGAGAGGGCAAGATCCAGTGGTCCGGGGAAACCGGAAGGCAGATGCTGCTGCAAAGGAGGCTGCTGAGAGTGAACTAGTGAGTGGGAAGGAGAACCTGCCCAGAGAATTGGTAGTACCACTTTTCTAAGTCTCCTTGAGTAACCAGACCCCTAGATACACCCAGCAGGAGAATGAGAGGGCTGAAAAGGACCTGAAAGCTATAAGTGACAAAGATGGTTGGTGGGTCCTACCAGATGGAAGACGGTACATACCCCAATCTATGAGATGGCCAATCGTTCAGAAGGCACATGAAGCCACACATCTGGGAAAGACAGCGTTGGCCCAGTTGTTAGCAAAGGATGTGTTTATAGATGGAATGAGACAGTACACCATGCTGGCGTCATCACGGTGTCAACTCTGCGCTCGGAACAACCCGCGTCAAGGACCCAGATTGGAAGAGGGAACCCAACATCAAGGATCTACTCCCTTCGAATCCCTAGTGGTGGACTTCACCGAGATGCCACGGATGGGACAATACCGATATATGTTGGTAATGGTGTGCACTCACACTGGGTGGGTTGAAGCATATCCTACTAGAACCGAGAAGGCGAAGGAAGTAGTACGAGCTCTACTCCGAGACATCGTACCTAGATACGGGTTACCCCTTCACATCGGATCTGATAATGGCCCGGCCTTCGTGCACGGAGTAGTTAAGAGTTTGGCAGAAGCCTTAGGAATTACTTGGAAATTACATTGTGCGTATAGGCCCCAAAGTTCTGGGAAGGTGGAAAGGATGAACAGAACATTGAAGACTCAGCTTGCAAAATTGTGTCAAGAAACTAAGCTCAAATGGTTGGATGTACTCCCAATAGCTCTTTTGAGAATAAGATGCACCCCTCATCGGACGACTGGGCTGAGTCCATTTGAGCTGCTGTATGGAAGACCTCCGGCCATCCTGAAGGGATTGAGAGGGGACATTCGAGAGCTGGGGAACTTAACCCTCCAAGAAGAAGTGCAGGCATTAGGGAAAGCTCTAGAGAAGGTAAACGCCCATGCTTTAGAGGTTAGACGAGTTCCTTTCCTCACAAAGGCCCATTCCTTCCAGCCTGGGGATGAGGTGTGGGTTAAAGATTGGAAAGGGGAGCCTCTATCACCAGGCTGGAGGGGGCCGTATCACGTGCTGTTAGTCACCCCCACTGCAGTAAAAGTAGCAGGGCTGAAACCTTGGATACACTACACCAGGATAAAAAGGGTGTTTACTGATTGGGCTGTAATTTCATCACAAGAAAACCCTTTGAAACTGAAATTGTCCAGAAGAAAAGGGGGAGAGAAGATTCGGACTAGACTCTGCCGTGGTCATACCAGGGAATTGACCACTCTACGCACAGTCAGATCCGCAACAGGTGAATGAAGACTCTAGGCTAGACCCTACTGCTGCCACCCGCTGGACGCTGGTAGCTCTACGTACGGTCAGACCTAGCAACTGCAGAGGAGGAAGATTGGGACTGAACCCTGCTGTAGTCACTCCGGAGACTGACTATTCTATGCACGGCCAGATCCCCTACAGTGGATATGGGAGAGAAACAATGAATATTAGTATTAGTGATCTAATAATAATAGTAGTGTGTATATTTCTTGGTATTTTAGTATTTTTGTATATGTACAGAAGGAATTTGTGTGGAGTAAGTAAATTTGGGTCCCTGAGTGGCTCCGAAAATGAAGTGGGTAATGTTGATCGGGATGTGGAGCGTGATGGGTGGAGTAGTCGAGGCTAACTGGTTCAAACGACATGCTGCACACATGTTCCAACAACACGGACCCAATGTCACCCTGATCTATGAACATCCACAGACTGTAGCAGATTTCGGTTTTATGCCCTCCCTTATTAGTGAACCGGGAGTGGTTGTAGGAGCCCTACAGTCAGCATTGAGAGGGAATCCCAATATGTTTGCCAAAGTTGATAGTAATATAAACAAGACTCGATTTAGGCGGTTGAAGTTTTATACTTATTCCCCCGGAATGTGTTTTTGCTGTCACCATAGTGGATCTTGGAATTCTAAGTGGAAAGGATATATAAAATATTCCTCATTTTATGGTAAACTGGGAAATTATTCAGCATGTAGTGATAGATTCTATTTGTATGGCACATATAATAACTCCTATCAACCGAAGGGGGACTTAAATGAAACTAATTTTGGAGATTTATACCCAGAATATCCCATGTTCACTCCTAATTATACAGGGTCAGGTAGTATATGCTCTGGATTGATGGCTAGAGACCCGCATTTATGGTTCTACTTTAATGGGTGGGCCACCAACTACCACCCAGGGACTTACCAGTGTATAGGAATAGGATATATGACTATACCTGTCCAAGTTTTCCTACCAAGACAGATCAAACGAGTTGGTAGGAAGAAACGGCATTTAGTGGGACCACTGGGAAGTCAATGTGAGGATCTGGTCATCGTGAGGCCACAGTTGTCTGAGAGTGAGGGTAGTAGAGTAGGAGGAGGACTGATCACAGGGGTCCTCACTTTGGGATCCTACCCAGGAATTATGGCTCAAGAAAATCGTAGGAGCATAATAGGATTGACTTGCAGATTGGAGAAAACTATAAATGCGACTGGGAAATTGGTACAAGCCCTCCAACAAGAAATTGAAGAGCTAAATCAGCTATTGTTACAACATCGAATGGCCTTGGATTACTTGTTAGCCAGAAAAGGGGGGTTTTGTACCATAGTCAAAGGAGGATGCAAGGTTGCGTTTCATGATTTGAACAAGACTATAGAGGATGAGATACAGCAGTTGCAAGGGTTGATACAAAATAATGACAGTGGCATTAGTAACCCCTGGGATTGGTTAACTTCTTGGCTTCCAGATCTTAGCTGGTTAAAAACCTTGTTTCTAGGTATTGTGCTTTTAATTGTAGTAGGGTTCTTAGTAATGATATGTATTTCTTGTGCTATGAAATGTGTACATGCCTCTCTCTCCCAAGCTATGGAGGGGAAGGCAGCTCATTTTGCTGTTATGGCCCAAAAGCAAGCTTAAGTATGTCAAATTGCGTAGAATTTGGCATAAAGGGGGGAATGAAAGGGTTAAGTTGAAGAAGCTAATGCTAAGGTAGAAAAATATAGAAAAATAAGGTGAGCAGATGCGCCCTTTATCTTATCAAGAGGCTTAGGTATGTGCTTAGCAGTGCCGGGAACCTAGGGAGTTTTGATGTTGGAGAAATACTCCCTTGGTACCAAAATACATCATTTTTGAAAGATGTAACCCAGGTCTGCCTGACCTGTAAACACTTCATATATGGTCATATGTAATCATTTCCTGTAACCTGTTTACAAGAGGGTATAAAAAGAGAGCTAATACCTGGATCGGGGCTCTCAGGCTTTGGAAATCATTCCACTGAGATCCCTGCAGTAAAATAAACTTTTATTTTTGCTTTCTAATCTGGTGGTCTCAATTCTTGGCGAGCTACTTCAGTTTAGAAGGTGGCTTTCCTCTCCGAGCAACAAAAAAAACCACCTTTGTCCTTAAAATAATATAGGGAACCAACATAAAAAAACTTCCAAGTAACATTCAGTCAGTAGCTTTTAATGACCTTAAACAATTTTAGAATGTTGACATTTTCATGTGGCACCCACTTGTAGACCAGGTACTGTAATTTTTAGCCAACCTTAAAAAATGACTTTGGCAAATGAGGCAAATGTAAAAGGTCAGTGTGAGAGGATCTGAAGACTGGGGTCAGAGACAAGATGGAGGCAGGTACTGAACTTAGAAAATTTATTTTTCACTAAAACTCCCAGAATTTCCTAGCCAAAATGACCACTGGAATTCAGTGAGATATAGTTCCTCCAAAATTTACTTTTTCTGACTTCTGAACCAATAAAGATTTATGAAGGAAGCAGGAAGCAGTGCACAGGGCAGGATAAAAGTGAGAAAATGGGTCTGAAAATGGCCATTCTATGTGCACTTCTATGCCCAACCTGGTCACAAGGGCTTCCCCATTTGTTTTAGTGTGCAGCTTTTTCAATAGGCTGAGCTGCCATCTCTATATAGAGGTTAGATTAAGTATGACATGGCAGGAGAAAGACATTTGTGAAAGGAAGGAAGAAGTTTTCTGCATTCTTACTGTATGCCAATACACATGCAGCCCTGGTTAAAATGCTGGCATTTGTTTGGAGGTGAAAGCACAGCCTCTCTCCTGAATAGACTGCAATCTTTCTAAGGTATTGCCCATGATTTGGCTGGGAAATACGGACAACTCTTCATGCTGCACCAGGCTGAGAATTCAGCACCTTGCACCCTTTTGCCCATATAAATTCCTCATTCCATTAGAGCAGTGGTTCTCAACCTGTGGATCCCCAGATGTTTGTGGACTTCAGCTCCCAGAAGCCCCAGCCACTATGGTCAATGCTCAGGGCTTCTGGGAGCTGAAATCCACAAACATCTGAGGACCCACAGGTTGAGAACCACTGCATTAGAGGGACATGTACGAAGCCAGTGTAGGTGGGTCAGAGTGATTGCTATAGTCTTTAGCATAGAATCATAGAATCATAGAAATGTAGAGTTGGAAGAGACCACAAGGGCCATCCAGTCCAACCCCCTGCCATGCAGGAAAACCCTCAAAGCACTCCCAACAAGTGGCCATCCAGCCTCCGCTTAAAAACCTCCAACGAAGGAGACTCCACCACGCTCTGTGGCAGCACATTCCACTGCCGGACAGCCCTGACCGTCAGGAAATTCCTCCTGAGGTTCAGGCGGAATCTCCCCTCCTGCAGCTTGTATCCATTGCTCCTTGTCCTGGTCTCAAGAGCAGGAGAAAACAAGCCCACTCCCTCCTCGACATGACATCCCTTCAAATATTTCAACATGGCTATCATGCCCCCTCTCAACCTTCTCTTCTGCAGACTAAACATACCCAGCTCTCTAAGTCTGTCCTCATAGGGCATGGCTTCCAGGCCCCTCACCATTTTGGTTGCCCTCCTCTGGACCTGCTCCAGCTTATCCATATCCTTCTTGAATTGGGGTGCCCAGAACTGGACACAGTATTCAAGATGAGGTCTAACCAATGCAGAATAAAGTGGTACCAATACCTCCCTCGATCTAGACACCATACTCCTATTGATGCAACCAAGAATTGCGTTGGCCTTCTTGGCTGCCGCATCACACTGCTGACTCATGTTCAGCTTGTGGTCTATGAAGACTCCTAGATCCCTTTCACACATACTGTTAGCCAGCCACGTGTCCCCCATCCTATATTTCTGCATACCATTTTTTCTGCCTAAGTGTAGGACCTTACATTTCTCTCTGTTGAAATTCATTTTGTTAGCCTTGGCCCAGCTCTCCAATCTGTCCAGGTCCTTTTGAATTTTGATCCTGTCATCAGGCGTATTAGCAACCCCTCCCAATTTGGTGTCATCTGCAAATTTGATCAGCGTGCCCTCTATTCCTTCATCCAAGTCATTAATGAAGATATTGAACAGCACCGGGCCCAGGACAGAACCCTGTGGCACCCCGCTAGTCACTTCTCTCCAGGATGAGAATCTGCCATTGGTGACCACCCTTTGGGTACGGTCAGTCAACCAGTTACAAATCCACCTGACAGTAGCCCTGTCCAGTCCACATCTTACTAGCTTCTTTGCAAGAATGTCATGGGGAACTTTGTCAAAGGCTTTACTGAAATCAAGATATACTATGTCCATAAGTGAATCAGAGTTAGAAAGAGGATGAGCTTTCTCCTGTGTTGTGCCCCAACTGTTACTGGAAATATAGGTCAACACCATGTCTGGGAAACACTGGATGCCAATTGTCTAGTGAGCTACTAAAAGCCTGCTGTGTTCTTAAGAGGATCAATGTGGTACTGTCAGGTAGTCTGAGACACTGATGAGGGACTTTTAGGTGGCGACGTGTATTGATTTTGTAGTTGGGATCATGACTAAGTCAAGCTGATCCAGACAGCTGTGACACAATCCTGACAGAACCATGCAGGGTTCTCTGAAGCTTTCTGTTTATGTGTGCTTCACAACTGGGAGAGGGCTGGACACTTCATTACTTGCCCCTGCTTTCTCCAGTGCCTCAGAAATGGCTGTATTGGATGGGGCTTCAATGGTAGGGTTTTGGAAGGTAGCATCAAGAAACATCATAGCTACATCTTTGTAGCTATATCTCATGATGCAGGATCTCAGCTATTAGAAGAATAAGAATAAGAATAAGAATAAGAATAAGAATAAGAATAAGAATAAGAATAAGAATAAGAATAAGAAAAATTTGTAGCCCACCTTTTCCCCAGTAATAAGACTCAAGGTGGCTTACAAATTATTGGAACCAGGGCAGATTATAAACATGATTTTAATGGTGAAGCACACAACTAACACTTCTATTATTCTTCCCTGCCACCAACACCACCAACATCATGCCATTCTTTAGGAACACTTCTGCCATCCTGATATGTTAGAGCAGAAATGAGGGAAGGGTGGCCTATAAGGTGCATGCACCTGGCATCTCCAAAAAAAGCAAAGGATTTTTCTTGGGGAGGGGAAAAAGACAAGAAATACCCCTCTGACCTCAGGGAGCATGAAGGGCAATTTTGACCCACATTTCTGGACTGCCCACTAAACTGTTTTAGGCTCAGAAGGGGCCATTTTTAAAGAGAAAGTGAACTGGAAGTTGACCTCTCTGTGAGCTGCTGTTATATAAAAGCCCACTCTTGGCATCTCCTAACTCCTGGACATGGGGGTAATTTGGATTCAATATTTTGAGGCAGAAGAGCTAAAAGATTTTTCAGAACAGGACATGTGGGCACAGTGAGAAAATGTAACTCCCCCCCACAAGATCACATGGAGGACCAATTCTCTCCCCGGCCTTTGGCAGTTGTTTAGTATTAAAGTGAGGGAGGAAATCCAACAACAGTGACTAAAAACATCCCTTCATCCATCCATCCATCCATCCATTCTTTCATTCAATATCCTGCCTTTCTTCCATCACAGGACTCAAGGCAGCTTTGCTGTAGTTGCTGTGTGCCTCCAAGTTGTTTCTGTCTTATGGAGACCCTAAGGCGAATCTATCATGGGGTTTTCTGGGGCTTAGACCATATAACACACCTAAGGTCACAAAATAGGTTTCCATGGCTGATCAGAGACCTGACCCCTGGTCTCCAGGGTCATAGTCCCATGCTCAAACCAGTGCATCACTCTGCTTACAACCAATTAAATGAAGTACAGTTAAAAAAAAGTCCAAAAGTTTTTTTAAAAATTAAAAAATCCACAATTCTGTGTCTACTCACTCATTGTATACTGTATATACAATTCTGTGCAAGCTCACTTAAATCACAGCCCTTCTATGATCTCAGGTCCCTACCTTTTTGCAAAGTCATCTCGTGGGGATGGCAGCAGCAGCTCTGCTGGGAGGGGAGTGCGACAGGAGCACTCTCCTCCACACTAGCAGGATCCCTGTGGAAGGGAGCATGATGGCCTCGCTTTGCAGGGAAAGCCCTTCAGTGATTTAACCCACGATTGCACCACCTGGGGAAGGGAGAAAGACAGAATCACAACGATGTCATGCAGAAGCATTGTCGTGGTTCTGTCTTTCACCCATCCCCATGGCAGGATGGGAGGGTGCTACAGAAAGAGCCTCAGAAATAAAATGGAATTTGCTTTTCCTGACATGATCCTAAATGGGCATAGGCACCATTGTGTTGATGATGATGATGATGATGATGATGATGATGATGATGATGATGATGATGATGATGATGTTTTCACAAAGGATCATATGTTTTTAAAGCAAAGGTAACAGCATAAAACTCTTGAATCATGTACACGCCTGGCTGCAAATAATCAACTCCCAACTATATATAATGCTCCTAAAATAAGAAGGAAAGATGCTACAGTGAGCAGCATGAACCCTGGTGGGCCCTCACAGGTGCATTTCAACCTGGAGGGATGACAGTGAAGGTATTTGATTCTCCCCTTCCACCTGTCTCTCTCTGGGTAGTTATGGGGAGACGGCAGGCTTAGGTTGCAGGATCCTGGACTTTGACCACAAGGTCCAGCTTTAGCTGTATCACTAATGAGGAGGTCTTCCAAGAAATGAGCATTTCAGTTGGAAATTGAGGAGGAAAATGCAAAGGTCCATCATAATAGCTCCCATTATGTATAAAAAGATGGCAATTACTCTCTATAACCACTTTTAGTAGAGAGTAGATAATGGAATTAAATTAGTGGATGAATAATATTGGTTAAGTAGCAAGAAAAGTTGCTAGTTACTAATTACATTCAAAGGCACTTTTCTGTGAAAAAAGAAAGAGAGGGAACGCAAATTATCTTGGTAAGCTGTAATGCTTTAATAACTGGAAGGTTTTTTAATTTAGTTTTGTTTTAAAGCCCAACTATCAGATACTAGAGCTTTAATTTCTCCAGGATTGGTACCAAAATGTGTTCAGGGAGAACACAAATAATATTGATAAGCTTTCTCCTAAGTTTACAAAAAACATATTATTATCATTGCAAAATAATCAAAACATATTTATACTTTCGGTCTTTCCAACCTGACATCAAAGTTAGCTGTTATTCCAAATACAGTACATTTGATCTCATGGATTAAAATAGATACAAAAGCCACAAAATCAGTCCTCTTGGGTTTACAACAGATCCAAAAATATTTTATACTGCTGAAATAGCCTCAAATTGAGAATTAAGGTTCTAGTCACTGTGGAATAACGTAATCAAAAATGAGTACAATAGAATGAATATTAGCCCCAGTATTTCAAAGGAATAACAAGCACATTCTGATTGCTGTTAACTATCAAAGCCCCTTATTGAAAGAACAAAAAATGGGATATTTCATGCCCTGCGGGAGTAGGGTATAATTACATGGTACTGTCAATTATTTCCCAATGGTGCTACATATCATGACAAGAAAGTGAGCAGTATTAAAAACTGTCATTGCCTTCTAGTATTCTCCATTGTCTATATCTGGGTCTTGGACGCCGTGGAGTAGTCATCAGAAGAAGGGGAAATGCCCTTTTCATACATCTAAAAAGTCAGTCATCTTCACTTGGTGATATTAATTCAATTGCCCTTGAGCAACACAAGGAAGGGATCTGACAGTAAATCAAACAGGATTTATCTTACTTGATAGAATGTCTAATCTTTGACACCTATCCCCAAGAGGAATAAAACTGCAAAAGCTAAAATATCAGAGTTTTAATCCATTTCTGAGAGTCCTGCAGAGTTCTTTAAAATATACTCATAACCAACAGATAAGGATACACTCAAAAGGTGAATGATAAACTCAGTTTCATTTTTAACAGTATTAAAAAACAGTGCAGCTTTGGAGATGCATAATGTCGCTTCTGACTTAGAAAACTCATGGGGGAAAAAACTGCACCTGAGCAATGAAAAGACAGATATGCTCCACTCTTTAATGGAATGTTCTGCTGTTGGGTTTCCCAGAGGCTATTGGTTGGCAACTATGTGAACAGAATGGTGGACTGAATAGGCTTTCAGTTTGATCCAGAAGTGCTCTTACATTCTATGTTGTTGTATTCTTTTAAGTATACCTACAGTATTTTTCACATAAAATACAATTTTTTCTTCTAGTGACAACAGAACAGATATTTGTTTGGTTTTTAAATCTTAATCCAAGGTGTTGACACTGTGCTTCTCCACATGAAATAAATGTTTCAGGAGGTTGTAGTATTTGTTGCTATAGCTCTTTCTCTCTCTTTTTTTTATTTTGTTGATTCTGTTTGTTTTGTTTTGTTTTGTTTTGTTGATTCTGTTGCCCTGGACTATTTTCTGGCAATTCCCAGCATCAGCTGCAACATTTTATTCCCACCCTTGAATTTTTTTAATATCGAGACAGGGAAGAACAAAAAAGTATCCTTCGTTCCTTTCTATACTTTTTTTCATTTTTAAAAGAGCTATGGTGCATCAATGTATTTGTGAAATAGCACTTTTGCACTCCAGCACTATAATTCTTTTTAAAAAGCAGAAAAACAGAGGGGGACATCTGCCTTCAGACCATGAAACCACCTCAGCAAACTTTGTTCTAACTTTTGAAAACCTTTGGAAGAGCTATAGTGCAGATCCAAGACAGGGCTGTAAGCACATCCTAAAAGGAATGAGACAGATGGACATAGAGGTGACAACAACCAGCAAAACCCGAGAAGCCTTGCTGTAACAGGTCATGCTGGATGGTCACAGGATGGCCCTTGTGGTCTCTTCGAACTCTACATTTCTATGATTCTATGATTCTATGCTCCTTTAGAACAACTTTGAAGATATCCTAGTTAGTCAAACAACTTGCAGTCCTTACAGCATGGTTAGACAACTATTTGGAGTGTCAGGAGGCTATGTTGTTGTTGTGTGCCTTCAAATAATTTCTGACTTATGGCAACCCTAATGTGAACCTATCACAGGGTTTTCTGGGGCTGAAAGTGCGTGATGTGCACTTTCACTTAGTAGGTTTCCATGGCTGAGCAGGAAATTGAACTCTGCTCTCCAGAGTCATAATCCAATGCTCAAACCACTATACCATGCTGGTTGGAGGCAGTGTACAAACAGCTTCCAGGCCCTACAGTTCGAAGGTATTGAAATACTTAACAGAACCTAAGAGCAATGTACGGCTGCTTTACCTGACTACTAAAAAATTGAGGTGAGGGAGCAGAAACAAATCTTCTTTACTAACCTGTCACTGTTCAGCTTTGGCAGGACAATCCTGGTTAATAATCTATTGTTCTACTTTTTCACCTGCATTTTAAATGTCCCAGTTTCTCCTCCCACCTTCCTCTTTTGTCCTGGCTTACTTCAGTTGCTACAAACTCAGTTCAAAGTGCAGAAGTAGTTTGGAATCTATTACTGGCAAGGGAAGGAGAGGAGGGAGCAGAATCTTTGCTCTTCCCAGTAAGCCCAGGCAAAAGCAAACTGCTGCAGCCTCTCCTATCATGTATATTCTTCCACATTTATAACATTTGCCGTCTTGACTTTCACCTTTGTTTGGCCACACTTGCTCTGGTCTTAATCCATGGAATATTGGTAAATATGTTGTTTTCCTGTATGAACTCTAGCCATAACAGTCCTCTGGAGTCACTGGTCTTTAAAAACAAAACACCTACATAATGCTGCCAAAATTAGACCATTGTTTTCTCTGCAAAGACTTTTGTTTACACCTTGGTCATTTCCCATCTTGATTATTATAATGTTCTTTTGACTGATATTCTATTTTCTCATCTTAGTCCCTTGCTTTCTGTTCAACATTCTGTTGCTAGGACTATCTTTTCAGGTCATCATTCTGATCATTTTGCTCCTCTCCACTGGTTACCTATCCCTTTTTGAATCCAGTATAAGGTTCTTGTTTTAACTTTTAAAGCTCAAGATAAAGTAGCTCCCACTCTTCCCACAGTCTTGCATTTTTTCTTACCAGCTTGCTTGGGATCTTCATTCTAGGAACTCTAGGCTTTTCACCCAACAAAAGGTTTTCTCTTATTTGGCTCAGATTTGTCCTACTTTCACTTATTCCTCTGTATTCTTTGCATTCCCAACCCCCAAGTATTTGCAAACTGCTCCTTCTTGCAATACAATACAAGATAATAGACACATATAATCAAAACATACAAGATTACTGCTTTTCAAAACAAAACCACATTGTTTTGAAATCTCAATTTAAAACTTTCTTGTTTTCTAAAGCAATAATCTTGTATATTTTGATTATATGTTTTTGTTATCTTGTATTGCATTGATTTTTATATTTGGATAACTTGTTTTACAGTTGTATTGCACTAGATTTTATATCTGTATTACTTCTTCCTTCCCATGTGTGTATTTGTTTATGAATATTTAGACTTTACACCTTTGGCAGCACTATCTGTCTTATTTTATTTAGACTATACACCTTTGGCAGAGCTATCTGTCTTATTTTATTATTGCATTCTGTGAAGTGCCATGTACATTGATAGCATTATATAAACAAATGTTAGAATCATAGAATCATAGTGGAATTGACCACAAGGACTATCTAGTCCAATCCTCTGCCATTCTGGTATACACAAGTAAAGCAATCCTGAAAGCAATCCAACCTCTGTTTAAAGACCTCCAAAGATGGAGATATTGACCAGAATTCACTCAGCTCAGGCATTTATAAATGTGTAACCTAGAGTTATGCATTCATGACTGTTCCATATTTGTGATCCTATGTATTCCCTAGTTTAAGGGATACACAGAAACTATGAAAGAAAGAACTATGAAAGTCCCCCAGTTCTTACTTGCCGTAATGGCGATAGCTGCAATAAATGGAGGACCCTTCCCCTGTTGATCAGGAAGCAAAAGACTGACCCATCCATATACCCCTCACACAATCAATCTTCAGTGCAAGAAGGAATTTTAACAGGGGCCCTGCTTTTGCCTATCGCAACACAGATCACTCACAGGTAGGGATGGCAACATCACCTGGGAACAGCAGCAAGGGAACAGACCCCTGTCAATCACGGGGGCTGATGCCCAGTAAGTGGGGTTTTGGGGGGATCAGGCCAGGAGTCTCTGTGTAGCACCATGGTTGTGCATTGTTAACTGCCCAAGTGAAATCTGGCCAATAACGATGATGATGATAAGAATATTATGATCTTGTTGATCTTGCCTCACATCAGTCTTCCGTTCTCCTGGTTAAAAATATATGCATTTCCTTCGAACTTTGCTTGGAGGATGTTTCTGTAGGAAGTTCAATGTGTCGCAGAAGATCTGGTGCTCTCATTCACTCCAACATCAACAAGGGTTTTTTTTCATAGTGAATTGTGGGCAGAACCTAATATACAAATTAATACACATTTTTCTGCAATGCATGCTAATACAAAGCTACTCCAACAAAACAGAAAAAAAAACTAAGGTACCAGCAGATTCTGGCAATCTTGCACCTGACCGTCCTTTTTTTTCCCTTCCCATTCTGAAGCCTTCTAATTTGTTGATTTAAAGGGGAGCATCCAGAATTAGACACAGTAGGGCAGAAGGCAACCAACTGGCATAACAAAAGTGGAAGTAGGAGCCATTACTTATCATGATTTGGAAACTACAGTTGTATTCATATCTAAAACTGCATTAGGCTTTTTTGCAGCCATGGTGCACGACTCATTCACACTGACCTTGTATATTCTTGCATTGTTTTACTACCAGACCAAGTATTCAATACTTTTGCAATTCACAATGATGATCATGGAATACTAGAACTGTGGAGTCAGAAGAGCCTCCACAATTAGAAGCACAGTATAAATTGCAAGATTTTGTTCATATGTCATAAACTAAGCCATAGTTTAAGAGCAGCTAAAGATATTTTCAAATAGAGTGGGCTCTCAGTATCCACTAAAGTTTGATCCCACCTGCCCCAAAACCAAAATTTGTAGATGTTCAAATCCCATTATGTAGAATGGTACAGTAGAATGGCATCCATTATATAAAATGGCAAAATCAATGTTTGCTTTGTGGATTTTTTTTTCCTTTGAATATTTTCAAGCTTTGGTTGGTTGAATCTGTGGATACAAAATCTGTGGATATGGAAGGTGACTGTAATAATAATAATAATTAATAATCATAATAATAGTTTGCCGCATGACAATCCATACTTAGCTTATACTGATACCTCTCTTGTCTGCTCTAGGTATGAGGGAAGAACAAATAGCTGAACTCTTTGACTATACAATCCACCAGGAAAGACCAGGGTTTGTGAACAGAAAGTGTGCACCTATATTGTGACTCCTGTGTTAGATTTTTCTTTCTGAAATTATGTATAGAAGCAAGATTCAAGATAATTCCTCTGGCTCAATGCAGGATCTTAAACAAACCCAAGACACTTTACTGAGCAAGGTGGAACCTGATGGGTAAAGGCCAAGACTTTAAATAGATTTCCCATAGCACTTTTTGGAGTTATCTATGTATTTCTTAGAGATGGGAAAAAATTTCACTTCAGTTTAAATAAAAGTATAGACATATTTTTTCACATTCAGAATGGAAACAATTTGATATTTAAGAATTTCAAACGTGGGAGGAATTTGAGAGCTTAACTTTTAAAAGTCCGGACTAGAATTCCTGTGTATGCAACCATACCTGTGGTGCTGAGTTAGGTGTATCACCTCTTTTTTTTCTGAGAGATGACTCACTTTTAACACCTGTATGGGAGGCAAGGTACAACACAGTTTTCTCCATTCTGGTGATAGCTGTATATATTTAATTTAGCCAGAATAGATGATTGAGAATTTTGTTTCAGATAGTTTCTGAGGAGTACACCCAAATCAACAAACGTATTTTTATTCAGGATAGAAAGAACTTTAGGTGTAAACATTTTAAATGCAGAAGAAAGCAAAACTGTCAATTTTTCCTGTCTCCGCCTCTTCTATCATGGTGTATCTCAGGGCAGAACATTTTATCATCATGCTATCTGGTAAGCTTGCTTGATTTCTGTTCATAGTGACACACCAACCACATGATACACCTGATGTCTGTACGTGACATACACCAATCACTTGAGTCCCACCATGCTGTTGCTATGCAAGACAGCCAAGCGCACAGACAGACAGGGCTTGCAAGTTTATTATTCACTTCCTTCAGCTTTAACATATTTATATAGAAACAGCTACTATGTGAAACCACCAAGATAACAACAGAATGTAGCAGTGCAATAAGTCAAATTTCACTCCAAGTAAATTGCCGAGGAACAAAACTTGGAATATATAAATCAAAAGCCATTATGTGACAAAATACTAGAAAGCTAAAATCAGCAACAGTTCCTTTTGTTACAATTAAATCCTGCAGGATTCCAAGACATATTTTTCTTCTAAGCATTTTTTTTTTAAATATAGCAGTATTGACCTTTTCAGTAGCTCTTTATATATCAGAAAGCATTTTAAAATTTAGTTTGGGCCTTCAGTCACACTAGGCAATGCTTATCTGGCAGGCACAGGCCACTCAGGATTGTGAGAATTTCACTGAGAAAGCACCAGCCTTCTAAAGGGCCTTGAGGAGCAGAATTTAGAAGTGAGAAAGAGCATTTAGCAGAACTAGGTAATAGGTCATATAATAAACACATTCCTGAAGTATCTCTGCAGGCAATTTCCAGAAACTAGAAACAAATGGAAGAGGAACATTCCACAATTCATTGTTTTTTGTACTGAGCTTTGAAAGAGACATCCAAGGTGCTGACCTTATTTAGGAAAAATAGGTTTCAGCACCTTTGATAGCTGCAAATGCCTCATTTGTGACTGAATTCTAGTTTCCCAAATTAAGAGGAATCAAGAGACACCTCACATAACTTTGTAGTGGCTGCCGCCAGCTACCAGCAGGCAAATAATGACTCAAAGGAAAAGAGGACTCAGAATGAAAACTCCTCCTCTTATATTTTGTAGTCTCATAAGATCCCACTACTTCCCATAACTACTCTGTGACATTTCAAAGACACTTCCAAGCATTCAGATGTCATGTATTGTAATTATTCTCCTAAAAACCAACTCAGCACCACGAACTTAATTAGTTTTCAAACTGGGACAGAATTATCCTAGTGATTTTCTCCTTCTCTTTCTTGGGAAATGAACACTCAGAATAAAACAGTTACCTCACTTTGCCCCTGCCTAACATACTCTGACATTTCAATTACAGAGAATTTTTTTTTCTTCACCACATACCTTCTGTCTTCATTCTATAATCAGTTCCTATCCTGCAGCATTCAGACACCCTGTAAAGTAAAGTAGATTACTGAAGCAGAAGTCTCTCCAGCAAGTATAACTATTTCAATAAATAGCTTCCCACCGCTAGTGCAATAACCACCCTCTAGAGGCTCACATTAAGGGAGAATGCCATGGAAAGAAAATGCCATCTGGTAAGAAGTTCATTAATGCTGAACAATTTGGATACCATGCGCAGAATCTTCAGGCAGTTCCATTTTTGTGTCAGCTTTTTTGCCCTGATTTTGGTGTTGCAAATGGCCATCGAGTCGACTTCAACTTATGGCCACCCTATATATGAGAGACGTCCATTTCACCTTGTCATCAACAGACCTGCTTTGGTCTTATAAAGTCAGAGCAGCCATGGTTTCCTTGATTGAGTCTATCCTTATGAAATGCATTCTTCCTCTTTCCCTACTGCCTTCTACCTTACCAAGCTTTATTGTCTTTTCTAGTGAGCCACGTCTTCTCTATGCCCAAAGTCTCAATTTAGGCATCTTGGTTTCTAGGGAGAGTTCAAGCTTGATTTGCTCTAATAGCCATTTATTTGACTTTTTGGCAGTCCAGGATATCCACAGAACTCTTCTCCAGCACCACATTTCAAATGAGTTGATTTTTTTCTTATCAACTTTCTTCACTGTTCAGCTTTCACAACCATACATAGAATTTAGAAACACAGTGGCATGGAAAATCCTAACTTTAGTATTCAATTACATATGTTTACACATGAGCATCTTGTCTAGCTCCTTCTTAGCTGCCCTTCCAAGTCCCAGTCTTCTTCTGTCATACAGACTCTATCAAACATTGACTATAGTCTAGGAGTTTACCTTCTAGTTAAGGATTTTCCAAAACTACATGAAAATTTAAAAAAAAAGATATTTTTTGCATGTCAAATAAGCAACCCTAGACTACATTTTACAATTGTACAGATTAATTTGCACTCCAGAAAAAAACAGCCACCTGTTTTCAAAAGCTTTGCAGGATCTGAGTGAAACTGCTGTCAGTTCTGTGGAAACGCTAAATCAGAAATAGTCAAACAATATTCAGACTTGTCTGACTCTACCCCAGAGTACGGTACCTGAGTGTTGGGGTCTATTTTTATAGAAGTGCTCCATCCTATTATAAAGACTCTATTTCTGTAACTTCTATGCCTGCTACTTCTTCAGATTTAGTGGTCTTTCAAGATTTGGCCCCAGGAAAAAAAATGCTAATAATTGTTTACTACATACAGACCACTGCTTGGTAGCTCCCCAGAATATTTACCATGTCCTGGCTGCCATGCTCCACTGAGTTTTACACATTGGAAAGGAAGGAATGTTATCTGTTTTAAATCAGAATTAGTATGTTCTAAATTTTCCCATTTTTTTATAGCTGACCACTGTACTCTCTGTCTGATTTGTCAAAAACATACTGGAAAAAAATCTACATAGCAGGTACCTAAAAGAACCAAATAGGTTGGCTGAAAGATTAGGCTTAGGAAAGCAAAATGTCTAACTGGCATGTCTATTTTTATATGATTTCTGCAACATGTGCATACATTTGTGTCATGACTAACTTACTAGAGATTTCTGGCAACTTCTTCCATATTTTGGAAGCTGTGTATGCTTTGTCTCTATCAGCAGGTGGTTCTGGAAAAGAAAGCTATAAAAATGTTGTGAAGTCCTTTGTTCTTGCCCCTCTCTCAGCATCTGAGTTTACCTCTGTGCTGGTGGGAACTATGCACACATAATAAAGCTTGGCTTTGCCAATCACTCACAATGTCCTGCTTCTCCTTCAAGTCCCACCAGGACTGGGGAAGGTCTTTTGGTTTAGCTAAAGATAGGTTCTTGCTTTGTTCTGTTTCCCATACAATCTGTATCCACTTTAATTTCAGCCAGTCACCCTGAGTGTGAGTACTGGTGAATCAGAACTTGAAAATTATTTTAAATAATATGTTAGTATTGGTTATTACTTCTTAAAAAGTTAACACATTGCTCAAAACTCAGCATATTAATGATGCACTACTTTGTAGTTCATCCTCCTCTACCACCACCTCCTCCTCCTCTTTCCAAAAAAGTAGTTTGAAATAGGAAAAAAAATTGCTCCCAAAATGACCTACTAAAAGACAAAATTTTAGAAATAAAGAGTAAGCGCTGTTCGCTGCACAGGAAAAAAGGTAACACCATTGCCAACGGTTACATTATTGGGATGACAGAATTAAAGTCATTATGTTCTCATTACTGTAAAAAGCAATTGTTACTTGCTGGGATGGATCTTGAGGTATTCTCCTGGCACAGAGGTCTGTTTAGAGGCTGCTTTCATGGGAGGGGCATTGGTTATTAGTTGCACTTTCACCCTTCAATATGACATCCCTGTTACCATTTTGATTCAAATGTTTGCTCAAAGACCATAACAGTGGGTATTTCCATACATGCCTTGGGCCTCAAAAATTGGAGGATGAATGCTACAAATGGGAGGCTCTAGCTGTTATCTCAGCGATCAACATCTTGTGACCTTCAGTCAATAGCTACATGAGTATCAAGCACCAGACAAGCCACCAATCCTCATACGTTTCTCTTTGCGCCATCCCCTAAACCACAGATTCATCTGTTCTCCACTTTGGGGATACCACTACACCACTTGATGCTTGCTCTCATGGTTGTACAAAAGTATGATACAACTATAGACCATAAAGAAAAGAATGGAAGACTGGAAGAATTACCAAATTACCAACTAGAAGTGTGTAGCTGGTGTGGATCATGTTCAGTATTTATTTGACTGGTAGTATTGCAAAATGAAACACTTTAAAGAATCAAGATAAAATATTTCTTCAGAACACAGATATTAGTTAGTGTAAAGTTAGTTTAGAGATAAAAAGATGTCAAATTTCTGTCACTATATATAGGTGACTTCAAAAGCTTCAGTGAAGTTAAAATATCTGTTCTATTACCTGCAGTTTGCACTCTAAACTGGAAAGATAGTGCCCCCTGCTGAAACATGTTCAGCTAACTGGGTTTCCTAGTTTATTTGATAAACCTTTAACCGGCCCCCTCTTACAGGGAAAAAAAAATCATAATGTTCTATGAAGAACTGTTCAAGTATTATAGTTTTCAGCTGATCTACATATTTTAGGTAATGTCTCTGCTTTAACTTAAGCAAATGAAGGCCTCCTTGATAACTTTTTCCAAGCCAACATAAAAATAGACCTGGAAATCTTATTTGGATTATAGCTCCCAGAATCCCTCAGCCTGCATGGCCACTAGCTATGCTAGTCGGGGAATTCTGAACTAATAGTCCAAAGATGGTAGCTGTGGAAATCAATGAATATGAAAAATCAATGGTTTTACATTACAGTCTCCCTCTGAAGATCTTTTACTCCAAAGTAGCCATTATTCAGTCAGTTACACAAAATCCTGGGAGGTTGAAATGTCCCCCAATGGTATCTGAATATCATCATTTCAATTCTGTGTATCAGATTTGTGTGTGGCATTGGTAAGATAACTAACCTAAAGCATTTTAATATTTCTGCCTGTACTTTGTGTGTTGTTTTGTTACTGCAGTTTAGGCCTACCTGGCGATAGCACTAGATATAACTTTGATATCAATAATTCAATAATTCTGCCTTATGCTACTACCCCTCTCCACGTGTTTGTGAGGCCCCTGGACAAGCACGAAACTAGGCTCGGCACTTAACTGCTGAAATGTTCTCAAACAATACAGGTACGCCAGAAATAGCCAGATTGCAGCTTCAGGGACCTCCCCGGCAAACACCATATTATGGATGCACGCTGTTTACAAAGGACTCCCTGCCCCGAGCAGGTAACTTGGCAAGCTAGAAGCTCAAATGCCAAGCACTGAGCATTTGCATACAGTCTACCTCTTTGTCAATTCGGATTTAACTCAATCATGCTAAATTGTGAACTTTCAGAGACATTGCCTCGCACCCAAAACTCATTGTTGTCCCCGAGTAAGGCATAGCCTGCAGTAACATTTCTCCCTATAAAAAACCCTGATTCCGAAACGTTCCTCGGATCGCTCCTGAGTTCCAACCGCCTTGCTGACGCTTTGCTTGGTGAGTTTCCCCTCAGCTCCACGTGCTGAGATACATTGAACCCCAGCATCACTCTCTATCTTCTCCCAGGCTTCAGGAACAGGTGTTCTATCATCCAAACCAACTGTTCCTCTGAAAATCCCGCTATCTTACTCACACCTTTATTTTCCTTAGTTATCTGTGTGCGTGTGATGCTTACATTGTGTGCCTGTATTTAATAAAAGATCATTCATTATTTTCAAACCAGTCTGCTTCTTGACTTGGCCTGACCCCGTAAACACTGGGTTACAAGATCCTGCTAAGTAACGCTGCCTCTCGTAACGCTAAAGCAGTGCTCTGAGCTAATTTTCCCCACCTATAGTTGAGCACATTTTGGAGTCCTTCCCAGGACCCCCAGTAAACAGGGTAACAGTTTTCCTCTGATTTCGTTGTTTATTGTTCACTGTCTACATTGTTTCCCACAATACACACACACACGCCCCTCAAGAAAACACTTCATATATTTGAGGAAGCAAACTGCAGTCCACAAAAGGTTATGCCAAAAACATGTTAGTCTTTAACACAATGGTTCTCAAGACTCTGGCTGTCCAGATATTTTAAACTTCATCTCCCAGAATCCCTGAACATTGGCCATACTGGCTGGGGCTTGTAGGCATAGAGGACCAAAGCATTTAAAGGACAGGAGCTGGAAACCACTGCTTTAAGGTAACATGCTCATTTCTCTTAAGTTCACAATTTCTCACATGTCTTTGTGTCTGATCCCTCTGTTTTGTTTTTTCCTTTTTTCATGTTCTTTCTCCATTCCTCCATGTATTTCTAATCTCATCTGATTGCTCCTCTCTGATCTTTCACCATGTGTCACTCTTCCTCCACTACCTTCCTCTTGATTTGTTCATCATACTAATGCATCATTCTTTTCCTCATCTCAATGGCTGCACAATCCTGCTTTCTTTCCTACACACACCATGAGAGAATGTGCCACGGGCTTTCTCTTCCTCTTCCTCTCTTCCTCCCTCCTGTTCTTTGTTGCCCATTGTGCTTACTGCTCTGTATCACAGCTGCTGCCACCAGCCACAGAGTGAAAAACTCTAGGGAGGATGACAGGGAAAGAAGACAATGTAGCAAATAAAAATTACAGTAGCCCCTCCAAACTCACAAGAGTTCAAGGTGCAGAACCCTCGCAAAAGTGGAAAAACTGCAAATAACTCCCTCCCCCTGCGATTCCCCTCCCGAGGTCCCCCTCTCATTCCTTTGCCTCTGGCCCCAACATTCCAGAGAGAAGAAAAAAGACAAGATAAAGAGCTTACTGATACTTTTCCCTCAGAGGGAAAAGAGCAGAATTCTTGGGTTCTAGTTACTTCCAGTGGCCATCTTGAAAAAGAGGAGCAAAGAGAGCACCTGACCACTCAGCAGCCATGACACAGCAGAATGTGCAGCCAAAAGGCAGAGAGGCCATGCCTTCAGCAGTGGGAATGCAAGAGAATGAAGGGAGGAAAATGGGGGAGAGGCAAGCACATAGAATCATAAAATCATAGAAATGTAGAGTTGGAAGAGACCACTCGGGCCATCCAGTCCAACCCCCTGCTATGCAGGAACACCCTCAAAGCATTCCCGACAGATGGCCATCTAGCCTCTGCTTAAAAACCTCCAAGGAAGGAGACTCCACTACACTCCAAGACAGCATATTCCACTGCCGGACAGCCCTGACCATCAGGAAGTTCTTCCTGAGGTTCAAGTGGAATGTCCTTTCCTGCAGCTTGAATCCATTGCTCCTTGTCCTGGTCTCTGGAGCAGCAGAAAAAAAGACCTCTCCTTCCTCTACATGGCATCCCTTCAAATATTTAAACATGGCTATCATGTCCCCTCTTCACCTTCTCTTCTGCAGACTAAACATACCCAGCTCTCTAAGTCTATCCTCATGGGGCATGTCTTCCAGGCCTCTCACCATTTTGTTCGCCCTTCTCTGGACTTGCTCCAGCTTGACCATGTCCTTCTTGAATTGGGGTGCCCAGAACTGGACACAGTATTCAAGATGAGGTCTAACCAAAGCAGAGTAGTGTGGTACCAGTACCTCCCTCGATCTAGACACCATACTCCTATTGATGCAGCCGAGAATTGCATTGGCTTTCTTGGCTGCCGCATCACACTGCTGACTCATGTTCAGCTTGTGGTCTACTAAGACTCCTAGATCCCTTTCACACGTACTGCTATCCAGCCACTTGTCCCCCATCCTATATTTCTGTATTCCATTTTTTCTACCTAAGTGTAGGACCTTACACTTATCTATGTTGAATTTCGTTTTGTTAGCCTTGGCCCAGCTCTCCAATCTATCCAGGTCATTTTGAATTTTGATCCTGTCCTCTGGCGTATTAGCAACCCCTCCCAATTTGGTGTCATCTGCAAATTTGATGAGCATGCCCTCTATTCCTTCATCCAAGTCGTTGATAAAAATATTGAACAGCACAGGGCCCAGGACAGAACTCTGTGGCACCCCGCTAGTCACTTCTCTCCAGGATGAGAAGCAGCCATTTGTGATCACTCTTTGGGTTCGGTCGGTCAACCAATTACAAATCCAACTAACAGTAGCCCTGTCCAGCCTGCATTTTACTAGTTTCTTTGCAAGAATGTCATGGGGAACTTTGTCAAAGGCCTTACTGAAATCGAGGTATGCTACATCCACAGCATTCCCTTCATCTATCAAGCTAGTAACTCTATCATAAAAAGAGATAAGATTAGTCTGGCATGACTTATTTTTGAGAAATCCATGTTGACTTCTCATGATTATCGCCTTGCTTTCTAAGTGATTAGAAACTGACTGCTTAACGATCTGCTCCAGGATCTTTCCGGGTACTGATGTCAGGCTGACTGGGCGATAATTATTTTTTTGCACATGACTTGCAAAAAATCAAATTTGTGAAGATCAAACCCACAAATGTGGCAGAAGGACTGTACCTCCATATCTAGCTTCATATATCCCTGGAAAATGCCCTCAAAATTGTTTCACTGGGAGAAACTAGGGTTGCCAGATTGGTTCTGGGCTGGGACTCCTCTAACTTCACTCCTTAATAGAGCTTGGAGCAGGATGAGATACCATAAAACTCCATCATATTGGATGAAGGTACTTGCCCTCTCTCACCTTCCAAAACCTAACTTTTAGCTGTAGCTGTCCTCTCTCAACACAGCCATTGCCTTCCCAGGGGAAACTGGGAGTCAGGCATAGAAAAACACCAAGCTCTGTTCTTATCATTGGATACTCCTCTACAGCCCCCCACTCACACTTTCCACCAGCAATGCAATAATCATATGAAAAGAGATGGCTATAGCTAAAACCTGGGGTTTGGAAGGTGAAGGGGGAAAGGTACTTTTATCTCCCTTGATAGAGCTCTGTGGTATCACCTTCTGCTTCAAAATCTGTTAAGATCTGAAGTTATAGAAGGCCTATATCCCAGATCCATTCTGCCAACCCTAGAAAAGCTACTTTACATTCTCACTCAAATCCTCCTCAACATCATTTAATGTAATTAATATTAATGCATTCATTCCAGTTTTTGCCTAAACTTACAGGACTGTTACTGTATACGTTTTCAGATACTCTTTATGATATTTGCATTTTGCCTCAAACTGTTTTTACAGAAAATGTGTCTTATAAAGTTATAAAAAAAGGATGTAAAAGTTTATAATGTAGTGGTGTGATCTAATCTGTACTAGAGAAATATGACATAGAATTTATAGTTGGCCACCTTTTTTATTTCATGTCCCTGAACTTGCACTTAGATTAAAAGGGGGGCTCATAACTTCGCAAAGCACTATAAACTTAAATATTTATCATTGAAAATGAGTGTAGCCAAGAAACAGCCCAAGTATTTATAAATGAAAACAGGAACCCAAATTCTGTGAGTATATACTCAATGGCTGAGTGTGCATATGTACAAACGTGTATGTATGCACATGCATGTACATACTGGTTAAACTGACATCAAGAAGTGCATGGACTGAAAATTCTCCTGTTTCCTCCTTAACTTCTATTGATCTAGAGGGCCTGATCTGTTCGGGTCCTGCTCCATTTAGGTTCAAACAATCCATTGAAGTATGACTAAGCCTTTGAAAGTAGATGGTTCCTATGAGTTACGAAACATATGTGGAAAATATGTTGCAAAGGGTGTGGTGGCTATTACACTCTAAATATCCCCTGTGGGAGCAGACGTAGTCCACCATAATTTACTGGATTAGCTCTGAGGAGAAACGATATTCCATTTAGTTCTCTAATACAGAGATTGGGAACGTGTCGCCTTTCAAATGCTGTTGGACTGCAGCCTCCATCATCCCTCATTATTGGTTGCGTGGTTAGGGTTCATGAGAGTTGGAGTTCCACATCAACAGGATTTGAATTGCACATTCCCCATCCCTGCTCTGTCAAAAACACCATTTGTCTCCTAATCCCAAAATCATAATTATCATATTTGCCAATGTATAAGATGCACTTTTTTCCCAAAAAAATGCCTTCTGAAAATGGGGTACATCTTATATACCAGCAAATACAGTAACTCCTGCCTGCTGAGGCAAAAAGGAAAAGAAAGACACCTTTCTGTTCCTTTTTGCCTCAGTGGAGAGTTCTCCCCACCCAGGCAGAAACAACAGGAACAAGGGAGAGGCGAGCTCCTTTCACACTGTTACCGCAGTTTCCTAGCCCGGACTTGTGGGATACGAGATATCATTTTGATATCAATAATTTGGCCTTTTTCACCTATTCCTTCCCATGTGCTTGCGAGGCCCCCGGACAAGCACACAAACAGGCTCAGTCGCTAATCGCTGTAATATTCTAAACAAATACAGGCAGGCCAGAAATAGCAAGACTGCCTCTTCAGGAGACCTCACGGCAAGTACTCTCATTATGTATGCACGCTACTTACAAAGAACTCCCTGCCCCAAGCAGGCAGCTTGACGAGCCGAATACTCAATCGTCAAGCACTCCGCATTTGCATACTGGCTACCCTATTGATAATTTGGACTTAACTCAATCATGCTAAATTCTGGCCTTTCAGAGGCTTTGTCTCCAGCCCAAAACTCATTGTTGTCCCCAAGTACGGACTAGCCTACAGCCACATTTTCCCCTATAAGAATCTCTGACTTTGAGAGCTTCCTCGGATCGCTCTCAACTACCATATCGCCTTGCTGCCACTTTGCTTGGTGAGCCTTCCCCTCAGTCCCACGTACTGAGAACCTTCATATCCACAAACACTATCTTTGGACTACCTGGGCTTCAGGACAGGTGCAACATTTCCCATACCAAAACCTCCTCTCAAAATCCCTCTATCCAACTCCAACCTTTATTTCTCTAGTTATCTGTGTGAGTGTGCTGCATACACTTGTTTGATTGTATTTTAATAAAACAACAATTATTATTTCACTTCTGTTTGCTCCTTGACTTGGCCTGACCCCGTAGACGCTGGGTAAAAGATCTCGCTCCGTTGCTCGGCCTCTCGCAGTGCTAACTTGTGCTCTTGGACTAATTTCCCCAACTTGTATAATTTGGAGAGCATTTAGGTGTCCCTCACGGGACCCCCAGAAATCAGGGTAACAACACACACACCCTACCACCTTTCCTGTTCTTCCTGCCTCGATGGGGAGGTCTCCCCACCCAGGCAGAAAAGACAGGAACGGGGGATAGGGTACTAAAAAAAAATTTCCTAAAGAATACAGTCTGAAAATAGAGTGCATCTTATACGCTGGTGTGTCTAATATGCCAGCAAACATGGTATGCAACTAACTAATCTGTGATGTAAAGATCAAGCAAAGAAATATCCCTTAATTCCTCTAGTATGCTACTTTTCTGGTTCTTATTTTCTTACAAGATATGTGCTTATTGTTCCTATGTGCATTCAAGTTGTTTCTGATTTCTGATGACCCTATTATAGGGCTTTCTTGGCAAGAATTATTCAGAGGAGTTTTGTCATTGCCTTCCTCTAAGGCAAAGTGGCTATGACTTTCCCAAGGTCATCCAGTGGGTTTCCAGGATTGGGCAAGGATTCAAAAGCTGATGTCCTAGAGTCCCAGCCCAGTGCTCAAACCACTGCACCTATATACAGATGTATCCTACTAGATCATAATTTGTTGGTGCTAGTCCAACATTCAAACCAGTATACCATGATGGCTCTTGCATACGCTCTATATTGTCACTAAATAATCTCAACCCAGTAACATATTTTTCTTCCCTATTGCATGCTAATATAAAATATCAAATTAGTCAGCTATGGTTCCTCCTAAATTGGAAAGAGACCCAAATGTCTCTCGCATCATGTTCTTGGCAGCTATAATGAACATCATAGCCAATTCTTAAAATCTTTTAGGAATAAATCCATAAAAAATAATCCTAAAGTGGTTATTAGAGGATCACTGGGATTTATGCTTTTTAAAAATGTGGTGTTCTGATGTAGCTCATCAAAGGTACACATACATTATCATAGCAGATTTGTTCTCCTAAATGCATGCAATCTGCATCCATAAAGCCCCTTCTGAAAAAAACCTGAAACCTACCTCCAGCTTATTAGGAAAAAAGTTTTTAACACAAACTAAAATTACTACTTCTGAAAAAAGACAGTAACCTAACTACTGTTTGTGTTCTGACAATATTGAAACAGATAAATGTTTGTCATACTTCTCGTTCAGGCCATACTCTTAAGTACTCCTTCTTTGTTTTTATCAAGACTTTTATATGTGGCTGCATATTTGCTTCACAAAGAAAAAATTTCTTTGCATGTTTGCCATTTGACTCTCGCTTTAAAAATGCTGCCTGCTTTCCTATTCAGAGAACTTTTCAACTATGGTTTTATAAAGTAATTTTAAATGCAAATTTTATTTGCATCCCAGCAAAGTTAGACCAAAATCAGCATGATGTAGTGGTCTGAGTGTTGGAGATCAGATTTTGAATAAGCCATGGAAACCTACTGGGTGATGCTGGGCATATCTCACTCTCTCAGCCTACGAGGTATGCAAAGGCCAACCTCCTCTAAATAAATATCACCAAGAAAACCACTGGATAGGATGGCCCTAAGTTGGAGTTCACTAGACATGCATAACAACAACAACAAAGTTAAACCTGTTAAAAACCCAGGACCTTTTTCTCCCACTCCAAATTTGGCTAAAGGATTTTATCAAATGATAAGTCATGAAATTCAGCACAAACAAATCTAAAGAAGCCTCTCTTCACACCTCAGATTCCAAGAACATACTTAACGATTAGATGGTTGGGATATATAATTTGAGCATCAGCTTCCTGAAATAAACTACAAACCTGTTGGCGATGAAGGGGCAGTAGGGCAAACCCACAGCGGTTAAATTTGATGTCCTGGATCTTGAAAGGAAGGCCTTAGAACTGCACAACTATTCCATGGAAGTTATTAAAACCATTTTAGCATCTAGGAAGCAGTCAACTTAGAATATTTATGACATGACATGGAAGGCATTTGAGACCCAGTGCACTCAAAACAGTTGCAGACTGCATAAATTCAAGTCAAGTGTGCTTTACAGTATTTGCAGGGTGGTCTACAGTAAGGGCTGAGACCTAACACATTAAAACACCAGGTGCCAGCATTAGCGGTGGTGCTAAAGTTTGAAGGCGTTCCACTATCTGCTTATTCACATATAAAGAAATTTCTGAGAGGCACAACTATTTTGTCTTTCCCAACAAGGCACAGGTTCCCGAGCTGAGATTTGAACCCAGTTCTGAATGGCTTAACAAATCTTCCATTTGAGCAGATTAGAGAGACTTCTTTAAGAATGAGGATTTTCAAAACAGCTTTTCTTGTTGCAATAACATCAGCAAAGCATGTATTAGAGTTGGCAGCATTGTCAATAAATCTGAATTTGTGCCAGTTCAAACAGGACAGGTTAACTTTAATACTCGATCCAATACTTAACCCAATACTTTAATAGCAATAGCATTTATTTCTATACCGCCTATCAACTAGTGTTATCTAAGCAGTTTACAATGTATTTTTAGCTCATTGCCCCCAACAAGCTGGGTACTCATTTTACCAACCTGCGAAAGGATGGAAGGCTGAGTCAACCTTGGAGCCTGGCAGGATCGAACTCACAACCTTGTGATTGCAGTACTGGCATTTAACCACTGCACCGCCAGGGCTCCTGATTGGTGTTGAAGGGGTAGTAGGGCAAATAGCTAACAAATAACTGCAGAATAAAGGGAAAGTATAATGCATCTGATTAACTTTGGGTCAATGGCATGGCCAGATCTGGTTTAGGTTTGTTGTCGCTGTGTGCCTTCAAGTCATTTCTGACTTATGGCAACCCTAAGATGAACCTGTCATGGGGGCTTTCTTGACAGACTTTGTTCAGAGAGGTTTGCCTTTACCTCCCTCTGAAGCTGAGAGAGTGTGACCTACCCAAGGTCACTGAGTAGGTTTCCATAGTTCAGTGGGGATTCAAACCCTGGTCTCCCAATGTCCTATTTCAACGCTCAAATCGCTATACCACACTGGCTCTCTGGTTTAGGTAAGGAATGCAAATTCACCAAGAGAGGGAGAATGATGTACAGTAATGGAGCAAAGAGCCAAGTATTCTATAAGTAATAACTGCCCTATAGCACCTTGGGGTGTTTCCACATTGCACAATTACAGCACTTTAATGCCACTTTAAATGCCATGGCTCCTTCCTATGGAATCCTGGGATGTGTACTTTGCTGAGGTATTTTGAATTTTCTCCCAGAATACTGTAGTTCTATAGTTCAATGGAGTGGATTAGAGCTCTCTAGCAGGGAATTTAAGGACCTAACCAAATGGCAAATTCCATTTTTCCATAGGATAGAGCCATGGCAGTTACAGTGGCGTTACATTGTTATAACGGTGCAGTTTGAGGCATACCCACCCATCCCTTTTTGATGAAAGGGTAGAACTTCCAAGTGTTTTCTGTCCTTTGCAAAATACTACCATTACATCACAGAATTGGGGCTAGAAGGGACTTTGTATACCAGTGCAGCAAGGTAATTTTAGACCCTGAAAATAATGTTGAATCCCTGGGTCAAGGATTGCTTTAGACAGCTCTTAGAGATCACATAAGCCTGCACCTCTTTCCACTGCTGTTAGGTAGCAGCTGATGGCTTCCAGGTTCAGTGGAGCAGTAAACCCACCCCAGAGTTTTGGCTGAACTTTAAAGGAGATATCCAAACTGCTGAATCTTCTCTTCAAAATATGTTTAGCACTTTGGATAGCTCTTTTGATGTTTGGACTAAAACCTAAACTCTCCCACCAAAAAGGAAGCCCCCATCCACAACTGCTGAAATATCACCTGCTGAAATATCACCAGCCAAGGAGAGCCCACCAGTGCCCAAGTTAATACTTCCTACCTTTGAATATCTCTTCCCCTAAGAAGTTTCTCCCAACTTTTAGCCCATATCTCTGTAATAGACACCCATTAGTTCTAGGCCTGATTTCTGCAGCAATAGAGAACAAGTGTGTTCCATCTTCAGTGTGACAACTCTTCAGATATTTGACAACCACAGTAAGGTCTCTTCTTTATCTTCTCATTTCTAAGTCAACCATTCACTGTCTTTTCAACGGTTCCTCATTGTGCTTGATTTCTAGAAACCACACTCACCATCTGGTTACCTTTCTCGACATTCTCCAATCTTCTTATCCGAATGTATTGCCAAGAACTAGATATCTCATTCCATGTGTGGTCTCACCAGCACAAAACAAAATGGAAGTGCTAATTCTCAAAATCTGTCAGCATGCCTTGGCAAGCTCTCCTGAGCATGTGCAGAGTATAAAACCACAAAGCAGTACTACGCCCATGCTAATTGCTCCAGGCAAGGAAAAAACAGCCACACAAATACATTGCATCTAGGCTAAACTAACTGTTTACTGAGGCAAAGCAGAATACATGATGAAACGCTTCAGACAGCGTGTCTAGAAGCAAAGCATAAACATTACAGGAAAACAAGTCCAGGAGAAAAGGAATCATGGAAGTTCAGGAGAAAAAACCAAAGAAGAACTTACAGAATATGATGTAAGCTTTTTATCAGTGCTAAACCACTCCCAGACATACATCATGCGACATATTACATGTTTAGTTCTTAGGCTTAGCGCTTTCCCAAGAGGCAGGAACTTTAGGAAACAAGATAGACAAAACAAACTTGCAGCTGTGCAATGAAGGACAAAGTGTCCTCTCTGCTCTGTTCGCCAGAAAAACACCTAACACACACCACACTAACCTTCTAGAAACCCTGACATGATCTAGAGGACAACACATGTCTGTAGCTAAGCCCACATTAATTTTTCTACCATGCTGTCTCATCTCAGCTTATGACAAACTTCTCTCCAGTGGTGTCCTTCCACCAGTAGAATGGACCCTGCTGATGGAAGGGATTTCCCTCCAGCCTTCATTCCCCCTGTATACTCCACAAATCCACTCTGGAAAGCTAGGAGACTGCAAAAGTAATTAAAAGCTCTCTTGGTTTACAGCTTAGATACAGTGGCGGCTGGTGATTCCCATGCTAGCATTCCAGGTTTTTGCTTGTTTTAAAGGAGCTATCCACAGTGCTGAAACAATTTGGGAATACAGTTCAGAACCTTGGAGAGATCCTGTAAAGACTGGATTAAAACCTAGAGTAGATTCCCCACCACCCTGACATGAGAGACATCAACACTATTCAGGCAAAAATGGGGAAGAGGCTTTCTTAATACAATGTTAAAATGGATTTATGACAGATGAATGTTTAGATGTTGCTTATTTATATGTATAGCAATATCAACAGGCAGGAGGGTCTGCCAAAAAGTTCTGTTCTTCTGTTTCACTGGCAAGGGTGATTATACATACACAATTGACCTTGAATAATTAATAATGATAATATTAAGGAAACTGAGCTGGAGGCAGTCTTCAACCTTTTTGAAAAAAAAGATTTTGCTGCTTCATGGTAAATTTTATGGCAGGCAAATCATAATGGTGTAACAATGAATATTCATTGCTGTCAGGGTTGCCTCTCATTAGAAACACTGTATTTGTGATCTAAAAGTAAATTGTTCATTTATGAGTACACGGCCCACATAAATACATTTGCTATGTCCTTAGGAATATTCTGCACATATTCATTTTGACAACCCTAATTAAACTGTTTGTCATAACAGTGCAATAATAGCTTAAGATTTTTATATTAGAAAGATCATTTTACCCTCTCAGGTAAACAACTGCAGTGAATACAAGGAAATAATACATTATTTTATATAAAAGGGAAGGAGGGAGAGAGGTCTCATCTACTACCATTAATACACTCTGACCCACAGTGCCTTAACTACTAATCTACTAAATAAAAGTAAAAAAACCTTTCCACAACTCACCCATTTTCGGTGCTGGGGTGTGGTGCTCACGCGAGCAGCCTCCGGAGAGAGGCTCTCAAGTCCATGGTCCTTCAGGTCCGCACAAGCTTCCTGCTCACGCGAGAGTCCCGCCTTTTCCTTTGCAGTGCAGCCTGGGACCTTCCCAGGCTGCACTGAGACAGGAAGCGCGACCAGCCCAGCTCCCAAGGCTCTACATGCAAGGTAAGTGCGCACGGGGCCCTAGAGCGAAAAATGCGTGCACGGTCCATGTCAGGCCATGGAGCATCATGCAAATGTGAGTGTGTCATGTGGACCGCTACTCACATTTGCGCGATGCTCAAGGGGCCCTTTCGCATTGGAAATGCCGTGCAAAAAGGGCCAAAGTTTGTCTGTGAGTTTGTCTGTGTTAAGCAGGTGAAGACCTCATATGATTGGCTGTGTGAGACAAGAAGACCTTATATGATTGGCTGATTGTGAAGATTCTATGGAATCCTGGGGTTGGCAGTTCAGGGAAGTGCCTTTAGAATTCTCAGCCACAGAATTCTCTTGGCCTTAGGCTGGTTTTTGTTATGGAAATGAGGCATCAATAAGGATGCCAGAAAACATTGGGGGGGCATATGTGAGAAAAATTAAAGTGACATACACAACATAGCTACAAGGTCTTCTCGCCTCACACAGTAGATTGCACGGGTTCCATATGTGAGGAATCTTAAAGTTGAAATTCAAAACCAAAAATGCTTCCAGAAAAATGTAAAGCCATTGCACAAATTCAACAGAAAGCAAAAAAAATCAGAAGCCAGTACATCAGTGTCACCAGAGAACACAGATTGGATTGGGGACTATGGAGAAAAGTTACAGGTACTGGAATAGGCCGGTTGCTATGGAGATGATGCCTAGCAGCAAGGAGGAGGACAGTGTATTCCCGCAGGAACCCAACCTCTGTATGTTAACAATTCTGAATACAGATTGGATTGGGGAATAAGGGGAAAAGTTACAGGTACTGGAAAAGACAGTTTGGTGAGTTCTTAAGAGAAAAATAAAATCCCAAGCAAAACAAAAATCCCAAGCAACACCAAGTAAATATGCTAGTCAGCTATATAAAAGTCAAAGTTTGTGAGTGATCTTGCCTGTTTGTCTGTGTCAGGCACAGGCACAGGCACAGACCTCATATGATTGGCTGTGTGAGGCGAGAAGACCTTATGTGATTGGCTGGCTGTGAAGATTCTATGGAAACCTGGGGTTGGCAGTTCAGGGAGGGGCCTTTAGAATTCTCAACCAGAGAGCTCTGAATAGGCCAGTTGCTATGGAGACGAGGCCTAGCAGTAAGTTCACTCACCAACCCAACATCTTTATGTTAACAACTCTGAATACAGACTGGATTGGGGAATATGGGCAAAAGTTACAGGTACTGAACAACACAGTTTGGGGAATTAGAGACACAGGATCTCAAATCTGTGTATTTCAACCGCATCTAACTCCTAAGGTAAGGTAAGGTAATTCCTAAGGCATTTCTAATAAGTGTTACCAATGAAAAAATAAGATCTCGGGCAATGCCAAGTAAATACACTAATGACTGATAAGTCTGTCGTGCCTTCAAATCGCTTCCAATCTACGGCGACCTTAAAATGAACCTGTCATGGAGTTTTCTTGGCAAGTTTTGCCCAGAGGAGTTTTTGCCTTTGCCTTCTTTTAAAGCTGACAGAGTGTGACTTCCCAAGTTCACCCAGTGGGTTTCCATGGTTGATGAGGATTCAATCCCTGATCTCTAGAGTCATAGTCCAGTGCACAAACCACTATACCACTCTAGCTCTCAGTCAGTTGTTTTAGATATTTCCATAACTTTTTCCTCTATCCCCATTCCAAAGCCAGAGCAGATGGGTAAAATTTAAGCGGAAGTCCTCAGAACATTTCACTGAAGTTTACCTTCAAGTAAAATATATGCAATTCACTTCCATGGATTGAAACTCTGGGTGCCAAATATATCCATTAAGTGAGCTCACTTGAAGATGTTCAAAATTTGTGAAAAAGCATGCATGACAAGCAATCATAATGTTCATAGCTTAATAGTTAGAGGCAATAACAAAAAATTAGGCGTCACAGTAGCTGAATCCTAACTTCTATTAAAATGTACCGTCTCAATTTAATCTAATTCTCAATAGCTTTTTTCATGCCTGGTAGGCTTTTTCTTATCAATGCTTACCTTTTTTTGGATTATTGTGGATTCAGAAATAGCTGGTATTGGTGAATGTAATGGTGATGATTTTTTTTCTTAAACTTCTAATTAGCTAGAGAGATTTTAGAGTGAAGAAATCACATCCAGAATAGATGAGCAGTGGCATTACTATTAGGATAACTAGGGCTGCAATTCCATGCATATTTTCTGAAAAAATAGAACAGATAAGGAATTGGTAGCCCTCCATATGTTATTTTATTCCAGGTCTCCTCTGCCCCAGCCACTATGGCCAATGATTGAGATGATGGGAGTTGTTGTCAACAACTCCTGGAGGACCACGGGTTCTCCATTCTTAACCTAAGAAAATCCATGTCCTATCTCTTTCCTATATTGTTTTCCAAAAGTCCACTCACTGTATCTGGTACCAATACAAACAGATACAATACAGTAATCATTCAAGCAAGACTTCATATCTATTTTTAGGAATAAAATAGACTATTAGACCAGACCAAAGATTAAACTGGACCAGCTCGGTTTTGACTTGTACCAAAGTTCCATGAGCAACATATTGTAGTGTTTGGTTGCAGATGAGTATGGTATACAAACCCATCAAGTGTTGTTATTATTACTAGTAGTAGTAGTAGTAGCTAATCTTTTTAAAACATAGTAAGAAGATTAAATAACAAATTGCCACTGAATGCCAGGTCAAGGAAAAGGGATGGAGTGGGAAGGAGAGAGAAAAGAAAGAAAGCAATTCAGCAATCAACTCTTGATGCTAAATAACCCTGCAACAGTATCTGATCTGGAGAGATAAACTTCTCTGTCTTTAAAAACAGCTAAATACACAATGTGGCAGCCTTCAGTCAATCAACTAATCCACTAAAGCAAGTGTGAGCAACCACTGAAGAGCTTGAACAGCACCCCCGCTGGATCCCAGAGGGCCATTTTCACATCCCCTTCATACTTCTCACCATTACCTCCAAGTTTGGGAGATCAAACTTGTTTTTTCCCCTCGCTGGAGCTATGGGCCATTTCACTTTATTGAGGAAGATGCTCTTTTTAGACTTGGATAGGTATTTTTTTTTTCAAACAGAAAGTGACTCCGAAGAAAGTGAGGTGGCCCTCAAAATGGGCAATAATGTGGCAAAGTTACCCATAGATTTAGGGAGTGCTGAGGAAAATTTTTGGACAAAAATCACATTTTTGGATCCACCAGTTTTGAGGAATGGGTGTGAAATAGGTGTGAAATGTAGGGATCTTTGGGGATCTATAAAAATAGCTTTGAGGGCCTCAGGACACATTTTGCCCACTCATTTAGCTGATTAGTTAGTGCAGACATTAATCAGCAAGACCAAGCACTTATCTATTGAGACTGTGAGATAAGACTGCTCAATTAATCAATTTTTAATGGCCACAAAAACCATTTTTAGGCTACAAAAACCAAATGCATGGGTATAACACAGGGGAATACATGGCTCAGGACCTTGGAATTATTGTTAATCATAAGTTGAACATGAGCCAGCAGCTTGATGCTGCAGCAATGAAGACAAAAGCTGTTTTAGCCTGCATTAACAGAAGCGTGATTTTCAAATTGATGGAAGTAACACTCCCACTATATTCTGAGACAGTCAGGGCTCATCTAGAGCACTTCGTTCAGTTCTGGGCACCTCATTTTAAGAAGGATATAGACAAGTTGGAGCAGGTTCACAAAAAGGCAACAAAGATAAGAGCTAGGGAGAGGAAAGGTTGAAGGAGCTGGGCATGTTCAGCTTGGTAAAGAAAAGACTGAGGGGTGACATGATTCTTTAAGTACTTCAATGGCTGCCACAGAGAGGAGGGGGCTGGCCTGTTCTCTGCTGTGCTAGAGAGCAGGACTAGATCTAATGGTTTGAAGTTATAGGAGGGTAGATTTTGATTGAACATTAAATGGAACTTTTTGACAGTAAAAGTTGTTTGGCAATGGAACCAATTTCCTGGAGAGGTGGTGAGGTCTCCTTCTCTGGATCTTCAAAAAAAGGCTGGACAATTATCTGCTGGTAATACTGTAGCTGGAGGTTGGACTTGATGACCCATGGCACCCCTTCCAACTCTATGATTCTAGTATTCTATGATTAATAATTCTGGTTTGTTGTTATGAAACGAACTAAAGATAATATTCAAAGTCGGAAGTGCTAATAAAACTGAGTGGCAGCTTTCCTTATTAAATTGAAAATTACCTTTCCACTTCCTGGTAGTATAGTTTTATGGCCAAGGTCGGAAAGGATAACCCAGAAACCATGCGATATATCAATACTCTCTGTCCAAGTGTGGAGATATCAGAAACCTCTCAGGTACCACAGCAAATATCATAACTGGTCCCTCTGTATTGCAGCATCAGAGAAATGGAAGAGGGAAGATCTATCAAATGTATTTCAGTGGGCATGCTAGAAGAAGGAAGTTGTGGATTCTCACAATAAACAAGTCCACAGACATCTTCATCAAATATTAGTCAGTCCATGGAAGCTCTGGAAATGTGGTACATCAATTGCCTCCCATTGCTTTCAACAGGAGGGAATTCATAACCATAACAATAACAACAACATGGCCAGAGAAGGAGAAAAACACTGAAAATGCACTTCTTCCCTCATTTTCATCCTCACAGTATGGGTGCAGGTGGGCTCTAGATATTGGGGAGAGCTCACAGCCATGAGTAGAATTGTTCTGTCTGTATCTCAAGAAGGCACTATTCAGTATCAGTTGGTGGTTTCCATGTCAATGGGTCTGGTGAATCTGTTCCAGGTTTTTGACCAAGCTTTACATGAGGAATCAAAATTGATGGAGCTGTTTGCACATTAGAGTTTGGAACCTTGGGCAGCTCCTTTAAAGTTTAGACTAAAATCTGGAGTGGATTCACTGCCCCTCTGACACTGAAGCCACCATCCACCACCATAACTAGTGTTGAAAGTTTGGTTATATACAAGGGTATTTTACTAGCTAAATGATTAATGCAAATAGCACACAATCAACCAACTAAGACTTAATTTGTTCATAGTATTAAGAAAAAAAAATATAACCGCTGATCAGTAGCCAGTCCCATAAAGCTGACAGGCCTCATTTGTCATCAGGCCTCTTCTTCAAACTGCATAGCTATCTGCTGCTGATTCTGTATAGTGTTTAGAAAGTTGCTTGCTTAAAAGTCATTCTTTCTTGTTATTCACTGTAGTGTCCAGAAAGTAATTAGTCATCTATTCGTTGTTGTGCTGAAGAACTCATTACGTTATTTGTTGCTTTCCGTTATTTTTAAAGTTTTGGGATGACTTTGCAGAGGAACTACAAAACATTGCTTGTTGCACCATTCCTTGCATTACCTTTGAGATACTGGCTAGTACCATTAAATGAGTTTGTTGTTGATGTGTGCCTTCATACCATTTCTGATTTGTGGTGACCCTAAAGTGTACCTATCATGGGGTTTCCTTGCTAAGATTTGTTCAGAAGTAGTTTCCTTTTGCCTTCCTCTGGGGCTAAACAAAGAGTGACTTGCCCATTATGGCTGAATAGGGATTAGAACTCAGGTCTTCCGGAATCCTAGTTCAGTGCTCAAATCATGACACCACACTGGCTATTATGATGGCATACGTCCAATTTATTGTAACCCTCCTTTTTTTAGGTCATTGCTGAAATTAGAATTCTGTTGCAATGGCCCTTTCCAGACGTGGGGAAGGAGCTGCACGAAAACGGGACTCACCGGATTTCCTGAGCATCTGGGTGAGTCCATCGGGACGAGGAGCAGTGCGAGCTCGTCGCTCCGCACTGCTCCGGCGTCCAAAATGGCGGCTTCTGGTTGGTGGAGGCTCTCCACCAACCAGAGAAGCTTGCCAGCCAAAAGCCCGCCCCGGGAAGATCTGCAGGCACGCGCTTGTGCACGCCTGCAAATCTGCTCCAGAGCGCAGGGATGGAGCGACACAGAGTCGAGCGCTCCTGCTTTTTAAAAACCTCTAAAAAGAGGTTTTTAAAAAGCACGCTGTGCGACCAGTTCCAGTCGCTCCAAACTGGACTGAGGTACAGAACTACAAAAAGTAGTCCGCCCCAGTCCACTCTACGATGCAGAAGACCTCCGTCGGAGGTTGCTCTGCACCGTTTTACTAGCCCGGTGAAGAAATGGCCAATGAGGCAGTTACCAAAACTGCCTCCCAATGCACCTTTTCAGTGTGGCAGCCTCTCCATGACAGCCATTTCTATTTCAGCAGATAGTAGACAGAGGAGCAGAAATGAATCCAAGACTCTCCACTATGCTTGCCATAGTGCCTCCAACTAAAGAAACATAACTTGACACACTGAAAAAGTGGCTTTTGATTGTTTGTTTATATCCTGACCTATCTCAAGGTGACATACAAGTAAAATAAATTTAAATAGATTAAAATTAATTTAACAATTTAACAAAAAGCACTTAGGTCCCAAAGGTTCTAATAAGAAGCTATGTTTTAATTTGGCACCAAATTAAACTAGTGTCATCATCAATCAGACCTCCAAAGGAACTATATTCCACAAATGGGGTGGCACAGCTAAGAAGGCCCTCTCCAGCAATGTATTGCTCCACCTGTGGGAGAGAAGTAGGTCCTTCACCGCAGACCTTTGTCCTCCAGTAGGTATGTGCAGAACTTCCATTTTTCTTCTTTTTCTTTTAGGTTTACTCCCACAGATGAAATCTAGATTCCAGTCCTGGGTTCAGTGGCAGTAATCATGAATGAACCTCTTTTTCACCATGATGTAGGTGTCCCTCTTACAAGTAGATGTGGAAGAGATTACAGAAAGTGTATCCCAGGAAGGAAGGATAAACCCCTAGACAAATATGCGTGCTAAAAAAGTCCCCTTGCCTGTTACCATTTCAGTAACAATTACATCATCAGGACACTATTTATAAAGATAAGTTTAATTGAGACATCAGGCTTCCATACTCTTTAGACTGTTTGACCTAGTAGACATTTTATAATAATGAATGTCTTAATTTATTAATCACACCTTTGAATTTGATTGCAGTAATTGTAATAACCTTTCTTTTAGAGCTTAGTCCTTTGACAATAGATGTCTGGATCCTTAATCATCAGGACCATTAAACTTCCTGTGAAGTGGAAAGCTGATGTGTCAATCAAAGTCCTCCTGTTTAAAGAAAAGCAAATAGACAGGAACATTCAGTTTAAAATGTTTTGTCCATATCATTCTTCTGAGATCAATAATTTCTTTGAAATTCTGTGTGAATCATCTATTCATCAGGAATCTTGTTGTCAGATAACTAGAATATATACTGCTCTTAAGTGACAGCAAACATTAACATTAGTTTGGCATTTCTTTGAGAACAGCCTACTTCAAAAGAATAATGAAGACTTTTCTTGGTCTGTGACCTTTTCCACTTCTGTCTAATAGGACTCAGCAATTTCACTGAGCAACTGGTAAGAACGCAGCGTCTTTCAATGAATAAATTGGTATGGAGGAATAATAGGTGTGTGCATAGACATACATGTATATGTACATATGTATATGTATATATTGTATTGGAGTATAGCATATGATAGATAGATAGATAGATAGATAGATAGATAGATAGATAGATAGATAGATAGATAGATATGCTGTCAGTTCAAGGCCCCTCAAGCCCTGCATTCTTAGGACTGCAATACTAAACACACTCACTAAAAAGTAAACACTGCTGAACTTAGAAGGACTTTACTTGGGAAGATATACATTTAAAGAGGTATGTTTAGTACAACACAGCAAATCCTACCAATACAAAAGAGTTAGATCAGAAGCCAAATAGGAAGACTCAGAGGCCATAGCCAGCATAGCCAATGGTGGGGAATGATGGGAACCACAGTCCAAATGTATCTGTGAGGGCTGAATGCTTTCCAGCACTGGATAAGAGAGGATCAGAGAGCAATGGCAGGATTAAGAATGCCAGCTTGGAAAGTTCCTTCTAAAAAGAACCATTACAATGGTACCGTGAAACTACTCATGCCTGAGAAATGGTGATTCTGTGGGACCCAGTCAAGCCTTCATATATTGTTATCTTCAAAAAGATTTGAGGTCTAATTGATAACAAATTTAATTTCAAACTGAGATATTCAACCACAGTACAAAACTTTAAACATTTTTGAACACTAAACAGCTGTCCTTTTAGATTAAAAAGTAATAAATAATAGTTTATTTGAAGAGTTGACTGGCCAAAGCTTCACAGCTGAGGGGGGATTTGAATCCCCACCTTCCCAGTCTTACTATAAAACTCAATGTCTAACTGCTACAATAGGTTCTTCCTGTGACTGTAGCACTAAAAAGGAGAGGAAGATGGGAGAAAGCACCTTAGAGGAGAGTTACCAAATAGACTGGGCTCTGGACTTGTTTTTTGTACTTTCTTACTGATTTCACTGATTTGTTTAACTGGGCAGTTTTCATTCCTGTGATCCACACAGCCCAGAGGATAGAAAGACCAATACTCACCATACATTTTGAAATGCTTGGAGAATCTTACTGTTACTGCAGTTTAGACCTACCTGGCGATAGCACTAGATATCCCTTTGATATCAATAATTCAGCCTTATGCTACCACCCCCCTCCACGTGTTTGTGAGGCCTCTGGACAAGCACGAAACTAGGCTCGGCACTTAACTGCTGAAATGTTCTCAAACAATACAGGCACGCCAGAAATAGCCAGATTGCAGCTTCAGGGACCTCCCCGGCAAACACCAAATTATGTATGCACGCTGTTTACAAAGGACTCCCTGCCCCGAGCAGGTAACTTGGCAAGACAGAAGCTTAAAGGCCCAGCACTGAGCATTTGCATATAGTCTACCTCTTTGTCAATTTGGACTTAACTCAATCGTGCTAAATTGTGACCTTTCGGAGACATTGTCTCGCACCCAAAACTCATTGTTGTCCCCGAGTAAGGCATAGCCTGCAGTCACATTTCTCCCTATAAAAACCCCTGATTCCGAGACCTTCCTCGGATCGCTCCCGAGTTCCAACCGCCTTGCTGCCACATTGCTTGGCGAGCTTCCCCTCAGCTCCACGTGCCGAGATACATCGAACCCCAGCATCGCTCTCTATCTTCTTCCAGGCTTCAGGAACAGGTGCCGTATCACCCCAACCAACTATCCCTCTAAAAATCCCACTATCTTACTCACACCTTTATTTTCCTTAGTTATCTGTGTGCTTGTGTTGCTTTCATTGTGTGCCTGTATTTAATAAAGATCATTCATTATTTTCAAACCAGTCTGCTTCTTGACTTGGCCTGACCCCATAAACACTGGGTTACAAGATCCTGCTAAGTTACCCTGCCTCTCGTAACGCTAAAACAGTGCTCTGTGCTAATTTTCCCCACCTATAGTTGAGCACATTTTGGAGTCCCTCCCAGGACCCTCAGAAATGGGGTAACATTACAGTGTTATCTAAGCTTGAAAGCATATCTTACAGACTTCTACTTCAGCCAGATACTTTTTGAAATACATGCAGCTTACATTATTGTAAAAGTCCAGTTCATGACTCTGTATTAAGCACTTTCTCCTATTTTTTTTAATCTCTTCACCCCTTTTTCATCTTTTTCAATTTCTATCCACCCCTTATTTAGCCCCTACCTTTTTTCCAAACACGGGAAACAAGTTTCCTGTTAAAAACTCTTTAAAAAAATGGTGGTATTTATTTATCTGCCTCCCACTCTTCTCGTATCACGGTGAATATACATTCCCACAGGCAGGGATCTTCTGTAGATCAGCTGCTGGAGAGTTTAAGGAACAAGGTCTTCATGTCTTGCTTGTGCATTTCCTGTACACAACTGGTTGACCACTATGTGAAAAGAACACTAGACTGGAAAGATCTTTGAGCAAAGTTCTTCCTGTGTTGTTAATATACTTAGAGCTGCCAGTAACTGTAAAATACAATACAAATAAACAATTAATTTAGAACAAGGATACATGCAGGCTGATAAATCAACACGGTGGGTGCTGCATTATAGTTCAATCATACAGCACAACATCTAACAAATAAACGGCAAAATTCAGAACAGCTCACAGCAATCTGTGGTAAAATAAGTTCTGGTCATCCTCCAAAATGATCATTTGGAAGATGGCCAGAGTAAAATTAATTTAAATTACTCAAAATGCCAGAGAGATAAACATATTTAGGACTGTGACTCATAATAACAGAACAAGCTCAAATACTTTATGGAACTCAAGTTTACTTAGTTTGGGGGAGATATTCAGGGGTCCTTTTGACAGAGCAGAAATATATCTTTGCCTATAATCAGGATGATGATTTTGCATATTACTTATTGTTCTGTCCTTTGTGCACCAAAGAGAAAATTTCTATCATAGACTCTCCTCTGTTACACAAATAAAACTCCACAGGATACAATGGTGCAATTACTGGCAGATAATCAGCTCTATATTACCTGTATGGTAACTGTACCCAGCAGGAAATTACATATTTATTTTACTCATGGTTCCAATATTTCTTCATCATAAATTTTAAAGGATTGTTGATCTATCTGCTGCATGGACAGCTTATTATAGTTCAAAAGCAAATTGCATTTTATCTTATTCTGTCTTATTATGGGTTATTGCTTGTTATATTGTGCACCAAATTGCAATGTTTTTTGGTTAAATGCAACAAAGATAATTTAATACAAACCTAAATGCAGCAAGGTAGAAGGGAGGTAGCAGATTCTCCACCACTCCCAACCTCTAGTCAGATCCAGCCAGCTAGGGTAGTACAAATTTTTGTTCTTGCTGTTTTAAATTCCTTTCACACACACACAGCCATCCTCCTTTTATCAGAGATAAAAATTTGTTATATCAGCACTGATCAGTTGAGAACAGAAGACTTCAATTCTGAGGTTTCCCTGATGATGAAAGAGACTGCCACATCTCCAAACTGTCCCACTGTAGGACCTTGTATTACTACTGCTTGCAGAAGGTTGTCAGGCAACAGAATCTTGTTTTCAACCTACTACAGCAGCATGGTGTAGAGGCCTGAGCACTGGACTACGACCCTGGAGACCAGGCTTCAGTTCCCCACTCAGGCCATTTCCGCACTAGACTGTTATAGCACTATGATTCCACTTTCAACATCCTATGGAATCCTGGGGTTTGCAGTTTCGCAAGGGGCCGGAAACTGCAAACCCCAGGATTCCATAGGATGTTGAAAGTGGAATCAGAGCACTATAACAGTCTAATACAGAAATGGCTTCAGATATGGAAACCCACTGGGTGATCTTGGGTGCATCACACACTCTCAGTCCTAGAAAATCCTGTGATAACACTAGCCTTAAGGTTGCCATAAGTCAGAAATAACTTGAAGGTGCACAACAACAACAGCAACAACAACAGCAGCAGCAGCAGCAGCATAGCAAGATTATCTGTGGAAGAATTGTACACTCCTTTGGCTGGCTGAACACTTCTTCATTGGCAGGCAGGCATTTCAATGTAATCCGAACCATTTCGACAGTAAATCTGGAGGTTATATTTGCACCAATAGTTACATCATAGTATTTCTCCTATTGATATGTATATTATATGAATTTCTTGCTTTTAAAAAATGGAAAGTACTATACAATCATCCCTCCACATTCACTAGGGTTAGGGGCACAGGACCTCCATGAAAGTGAAAAAAAACGTAGACAACTCTAAGCCGTTTCAAACCATATTTAATGCACAAAAAAGTATGATAACCATATTCAACCCACAGTGGATTCCTTTGATGCATCAGGGTTTCTTCACAAGGCAGAAGTGGGTGGCTGGTGGGGCTTCCTGCCACCTCCACTGCTGCCCCACATCATTTTTAATAGAGACTTACAAGCCTCATACACAGTTTGTCAGTCTCATAAGGCTTGCAGTCCCTATTAAAAATGGCCTAGGAAGGCAGCAGAAGTGACAGCAAATAATGTGTGAGTAATTAAATCCGCAAAAGTGAAACCCGCAAATATGGAGAGCAGAGTGTATTAGATTATTAAATATTCGTAGTCAATGAACTTGAAGACGAATGTCAGTTTCAGATTCTAGAACAGAATGGCATTAATTGATTAATTGATTAATTTTAAAACTCTTTTCAGACTTTGAGAACCAAGACTTACTGGCAAAATGAACATAAAGAGAGGAAAATGCACATTGCTGTAACACAGCTGAATGTTTGAAAAAAATTAATCCTCACACCCATGATTTAAAAGAAATATTTCCGTTCACAAACGTCATTCAACTATTAATGAAATGCAGTGTTTTGAGAGAGAACAGGCAGGATGGAAATGGAAGACATCTGGACAGTTCTGTCTTTTGGTTTGTTCCATGAACAATTAGATATTATGATAGCTTGATCCATGGCCCAAATGAGCTGCAGTACTTGGATTAAAATTGATTGTGGCTGGAACAAAACCATAGGAGATGCAGGTGCCAGAAAGAACTGCATGCACAGCCATGGCTTTGACTGATGTTTTTCCTAGAGCAAATTGCATTAACAAAGCATGCCAGGTTTTAACTGAAGAGCATTGCCACAAACTGCCTTCCTGACCATTCCAGGTTCTGTGATACTTCTATTAAGATAAATGCATTAATACCTAACTATACTAATTTGATCATGTTTTCCAGACTCAAAACAGCTCTGTGTTTGTGTTCACTTCCACTTTAACTGAAGCACTGGTTACACTCATCATAGAAAAGGAGGTGCCAGATTAACACATTATTGTTGTTCTGTGCCTTCAAGCCATTTCCTACTTATAATGACCCTAAGGCAAACCTATCATAGGGTTTTCTGGGGCTAAGAGTATGTGATGTGCCCAAGGTCACTCAGTGGGTTTCCATGGCCAAGCAGGGAATGGACCCTAGCCTCCACGATCATAGTCCAATGCGCAAACCACTATACCACACTGGGTTCAAAATAACACATATCATATGTTACATCACATCTGGACTACTGCAGTGAGATCAGTTAGTTCAGAATGCTGACCTGAGAGTGTGGATTAGAGGAGACTATGGCCTTTTCCGCACTAGCCAGTTATAGCGCAATGATTCCACTTTCAACATCCTCTGGAATCTGGCCCCTCCCGAAACTGCCAACCCCAGGATTCCAGAGGATGTTGAAAGTGGAATCATCGCGCTATAACAGGCTAGTGCGGAAAAGGCCTATCAATGGAGTGGTTTTTTGTTACAAAATAATTCGCTGGTTTTCAGTCCATTACAAATTCTTTATGTGTGTACGTGCCTTCAGTTGCCTGTCAACTTATGATGACCCCATGATTTTCATAGGGTGTTCTTAGACAAGGAATAGAGGTGGTTTGCCAGTTCCTTCCTCTGAAATATAGCCTACAGCACCTGGTATTCATTGGCGTCTCCCATCCAAGTACAAGCCAAGGATGATCCTGCTTAGCTTCCAAGATGAGACAAGAGCTAGTGTCTTTGCCCTATATATATGGGGCTGGGAAAGCTACCAAGCTCCCTTCTTTCATAAAAGCCTCTGTTTATTAAGACTGCCTAAAGAGATGTTTTTAAGGTTTCCTTGAGAGATTTCTTGTGTGGAGACAGGCAACAGTTTACAAAGGAGCTGCAGAATAAAATGAAAGTAAAACTTTGATTCATAATCAGGCCTTTCCTTGATGGCCGAAAAATTTCACAGCCTGCATATCCCTCAATATTTCACAAATTGAAACTGAGATGTATGTGGCCGAGCAACATCAGTGATCAAGGTGATCAAGACAGCAAAAGCTATTAATGAGAAAGAATGATCAAGCTAGGAGAGGCTGCAACAGCTTGCTTTTCCTTGAGCTCACTGGAAAGGACGATACCACCACCACCACCCCAACTGAGCTGAGTACCAAACAACTTTTGCACTTTCAACTCAATTTGCAGCAACTGAAGTAAGCTGAGGATAAAGGGGGAAAGAAGGGAGAGAGGAGAGAGAAAGCAGGAGATTTTAAAAGCAGCTGAAGAAGTGGAATAACAGAGGGTTAATGAGGACTGTCTGTGCCAAATCAGGACAAATGGAGGGTATGTGTTTGAAATCAGACATGTAGGAAGACAGAGTTATGCTGACTCAGCTGTGAAACAACGAACTAGCAGGAAAGGAAGACAAAATTTTGCTACTTTCTGTAGCTAGTCACTCCTGAGACACTAAGCTCTTTGTACCTTGTTAAGGGCAAGGATTACATCAGCCCCTTTAAACAATGGAAAACTTTCTTTCTTTCTTTCTTTCTTTCTTTCTTTCTTTCTTTCTTTCTTTCTTTCTTTCTTTCTTTGTCAAGATTGGGAAACAGAAAACAAGATATCCATAAGAAGTTCCTTCACAAACACAGTTTCTGCCATGGCTCATCTCACATTCCAGGGACATCATGCCATTCACTATTATCAGTGATATATTATTTTCCCAGGCAAGATTATTATCTTGTATGTGCATGCACTCCTATAACTTACAAACATTCTAGCATATTTGTTACCAAGGGATCTTTTAAAAGGTCATCTAAGAATTTATGAGAAATTATTACCATATAAAAGACCTTGGCAATAAATGCCTGCTTGGAATTGTATATATTCCTGAAACACCTCCTAGGTTTTTAGATGAAGTGCTGCCTTCCTGTCCATAATGGATGTTCTTCGTAAACCTAACAAAACTGAGCTCTGAAAGCTCATGCAGATATAGAACAAAAGCTACACCAAGTATCAAATCATTACAACAGAGGAGAAAAACAAGTGGAATAAAGTGGGGATGAATTGAGGAAGGTGCTTCATATTTCAAGAAAGCAGTCATTAATTATATATGGAACTGCATTACTGTGTGCATTACCATTTACTAATATGTCATTACATTGACTATTGAGGTTTCTATCCCATACCCATCTGCTTGGGAATTAAGTTTCACTGAACTTAATGGAGCCTGACTGTTGAGTAGCCACATATGACTAAATTCCTATGCCATTTAATGGAGGTAAGCCCAACTGAATACAGTGGCTGTTATGTATCTTAAGTAAACATGCATAAAATTCTACTACTCAGCAGGAAACCATAAGGACAAAAACCAGACCATCAGCAAGATGCAAACAAGCATCCGACTCTCTACAATCTTTCTAGGACAACACTAATTCAGACTGATTTTTAATATCAGATGGATGCTGCATGCATTTGCATTAATCTCTTTCATCAGTCTTCGGGGTATGTCCATGAATTATTAATTCAAAATTTGACTGATCTTTGCTTCAATATACCATAACATTGTCATTTCCTGAATTCTCTCCCACCTCCTTCCCAACCATCTCCCTGTGAAATTCACACACACAAGCATGTACACACACACACACACACACACACACACACATTTCTTGAAGATTTTCCTCCCTGCCCCTCCACCAGCAGCATACAGGCTTTTGTACAGGAAGTGAAACCACTTAAAACAATAATTTCAAAGAAGATAGTGAAGAAATACATCTGTGCTAAGATAAACATTCCTCCTTTCACAAGTAGGTGTGAATTCTGCCATGGGTCAACCTGTGTATCTCCCTACCGTTACTCTTTCACTCACATACACCCTGGCTCAGATCACAGTACAAATTCACTTTGAATATCATCTTTTTCAGTATTCTACCCTGTTCATCCTTTTTAAATATTTCTTTGACGCTTGATTTTGCTAATTGTAAAGCATTGCTGTGTGCCACTGCTGGGTTGTGATTCCCAAAAACTCTGCCCAGGGAGCAGGCACTTTATGCTGCCAATTGGCAAAGCAAGGGAAGTGGCCTCGTGCTTACCAAAAGCCAACGACTATTCAGCACTAGCAGAAACCAGGAAGAGCTGGTTTCTCTTCAGTTTGATTCAATTTGGAAACAGGCGTCTGTCAATGAGGAGAGCAACTGCAAATCCACAGTATGCTCACCAATCAAAGTAAGCATGGCAATTCTCACCTTGCAATCTCCACAAATCAACAAAGACAGGCTGCATCTGCCCTGAGCTTGCTTTCAGATATTGTATTTTATAACTTACAAAAGGCTGTTACCTCCAGCACGCAGTTGAAAGCAAGCACAGAGGAAAGCAAGGAGAAGGAGGTAGGCTGAGAATCAGGCCTGCTTCACATTTCTAGGGACTTTTGCTGAATCCTTTTCCATATGTGAGAGGCCTGCTCAGATTACCTCATAGATGTATATTCGGATTGCTTTTGGACAGCAGAGAGTGACCATTTTAATTTCCCTCAAAGTTTGATACCATCTTGCCCCCAGGGCACTGTGGGAACTATTAATGATGGTCTCCGGACCCCTCCCTAAACTTCAAACCTCAGGATTCCATAGGATGTTGAAAGTGGAATAGTAGCACTATAGCAGGCTAGTGTGGAAATGGCCATAGCCAAAAACAAAGGAGGGCTGAACAGGGTCAGTGCTTGGCCCCACCAGGCTGCTGGCAGCCTTGCGGGTGCTCAGGGTTGCCACATATTGATATGAGATCTATCATTCACATGAAAACTCCTTCAACAGAAGGGGTCCACCTATGTCAGGGCCTCCTTCTGGCTGAAACCTAGCAACAGAACCTTAGCATTGCATTGTCATAAATATTCCAAAGCTGATAGAAAAGATTAGTTTGCTCCCAGGCAGAAAATTCCACCTTTCAACATAAATTATATACTGTTTCAGATATTTCAAAAGGCTCACAAATATTTTATCAGCCAGTGAGAGAATAAAAGGTCATTTCTGTTTAAAAGAGATAAAACTCAAGAACATTTGCTGGTTCACACATGCCACTGATTTTGTGCCTCAGATCTGTGCTCTCTTGGCTGATTTCAAGCAGCCAGTTCATTATGTACAAAAGCTTAAATTAAACAAAAACCGATTGCAGTCAAGCAAACTGGCTCCCAGTAGAAATACTGAAACTAGCACAGAACTTGCTGCCATGTTCTCAGACTGTCAGCTTAGCAATTAAAGTCAATGTAAGATATTTTGCATCACTCATCATTACATACATCCTAGGACCAACACTTCTGGTTTTGAAAGTCGGTTTCTTTTTATAGTAAATGGAGAGGGGGGCTGCAACCAATTTGAAAGCTGAATTTGTCTTCTTGGAGGCTTCTAAGAGGAGCAGTCCTTTGAATGGGGGAAAGGGTCAAAGAACATTTTTTCCACTTCTGCCATCAAAATATCTAACTTTGCCTTCTCTTAAATTTTACTGCTTATTTCACCATGCAGTGTAGAAGGCTGGCCCCCTGCAGCAGAGGTTAGAGTTCTATGCTAGAGGAATATTTTTGGATTTATAGTCTTATCCTCTTAAATATTTGCTCTGGCATTATCCACCTATGACATTGGTATAATGTATTTCTAATGACAGCATCATGCGCTATTCTTCAGTGATGTGCTGGAACAGCAAGCCTTTTAAACAGGTTTCTTGTCTTGTAAAAAACAGCCTGGAAAACACAGTGTTCCAAACAGTGTGATTTATAGGGCATGTTTCACTTCTGTCAAAGAACACTGCAGTGAAAACTACAATACTGTTAGATTCATGGTCTGAGCATTCTGGTTAAATATGAAATTGTGGTAACTTGAAATACTGGAATAACATAGTATATTATTTTTCTGTTGGCCACGCAGCTCAATCACTTGCGTTTCTAAACCATTCTCAAGAGTTAGCAGATGTTAAGCACATTATAGCACTCCCAACAGAGATTTATCAGAGAACATATGACAGTGGCAGAATCCCAATGGGTAATGTACATTTAATGGAAATGGAAATTTCTGAAGACGGTATAGAGTTTTGTATCTAATCATCTCAAAGCTATATTACGACCTGGTTCAGACAATAACTGAACAAGGCTTTCCATATTAGTTTCCTTCCCTTCCCTCCCAACATGTCTTTTGGTCATGCTGGCCTGTGATGATGAGAGTTGTAGTCCAACACATCTGAAAAGTACCAAGTTGGGGAAGGCTGATCTAAACTATGGTTTTAGATTATTGTAAGCAAGCTGTCATAGGCCTTTTCATCATGTGCTACTTCTCTCCTCTACATTTCAGAATAAGCAAGCAAACCTTCTGCTTTTACTAAGCCATTGTGTTCTGTAAGATATAAATTTGGGGGAATAGTGGTTACATCTAATTCCAAAGCTACATTTAGGCATCTTAAAATCTTTATAAGTTAAACGTGTAAGGAGACAGCTCCTCTGTCTCTATTTATGTCATCCCACACACACATTGGCAATATTACTTTCAAAAAAGAGAGCCTCTTCTATACATGGAGACCTTCCACATGATGGATATGACAGATTCCACACATACAGGAGGTTCAGCTACTCAGAATGTTGCTATCTACTCGTGGAGGATGACAGGTATGCTCTCATTGGAGGGATCTGCATCTGAGGATGATCACCAAAAAAAAAAATGACACAAAGAAGCAGACCATCCCTGAAGATCCTAGATTCTGGTAGAAGAGAGTAGGTGAATCTTCTTCCAAAGAGTCAAAGGACATGAACAGGTCCCCCGTTAGCTCCAGAGAGCACAGGCTGATGAAAGTGTTGGGAAGTTTTTGGCTACTCAAAAGGAACACTCAACTACTAGGATAGCTTCATTGGGAGTAAAATTCTCCTGGAAAAAAAAGTCCTCATTATGCAGAAGGCTTGTGACAAAGTCTCAGCAGCTGTGATTCTGGGAGCTCAGCTTTATAAGTTTCACCTGTGGTGAAGGAAGATTTCTGGAAGCGCCTAACACAGGCTTCAAACATTGCTAACATCTTCCTCAGTGCCTCAGTTCTTGTTCTGTTAGACTTCCTTGGTGCTTAACTCTAGGCACTTTTGACCTTGCTGTTGGATTGTTCTCATCAGAACAACCTGCTCTTTCATCAGGCCCTACCGGCTTGAAGCACGGATTGCTCCTTACCCCTACCTTTGGATTGTCCACACCTGAATAGCCTGCTTAGATCCTACCAGCTTTTACTCTGACCTATCTGATTTTTTCCTCTGGAACCCACCTGGACTGAACCAAGGCAGGAACAGACATGGTGACAAAAAAGGGTGAGGCTAGGGGAATTCCCTCCGGTAGGGGCTAGACAGGCACTCTCTCTATCAATCTTTCACCAGCAGATAAACACCACTTTATTTAAACTGGCATTTAATGTTTAATGGGTTGTACAAAAGAATTTTAATAGAGGAGGTTCTGCATTTTTATCTTTATTGCTATGTCTTTTAAATGATTTATACTGTTTTAATGGGTGTTTTTCCATGACAATTAACTTTTTTTTCCACATTTGTATCATTGGATTTTTAATTGTATCTTATTTAACATTACTGTAAGCCACCTTGGATCCATTGTTTGGAGAATAGTAAGGTATAGATAAATTATGCAAAAATAAGTGATGAAAAATAAATAATAGTAGAGTGTTCCATCTCCTTGTGCATTTGCCTTATTCAGGTAGAAACCATTCCTTGAGTATGTACATAATAAGATTGTTGTTGTGTCCCTTCAAGCCATTTCTGATTTACAGCGATCCTAACACAAACCCATCACAGGATATTCTTGGTAAGATTTGTTAGAAGGAGTTTCCCCTTGCCCTCCTCCGAGACTGAGTGAATGTGACTTGCCCAAGGTCACCCAGTGGGCTTCCATGCCTGAGTGGGGATTCGAACCCTGGTCTCCAGAGTCTTAGTACAACCCTCAAACTCCTACACTGTGCTGGCTCATAAGAAGCATTTTTGACTTTTCTTCCCTCATAGGCAAAACAAGAGGAATGGAGGAACATGCAGCCTGGAACCTTACCTGAACCAGTCCACAATGTCCAAACATGCATTCCCTTGTGAACATAAGCAGCAGGCAACTGTTCTAGGTTTTTGTTTTGTAAATCACCTTTGGAAGGGTTTTTAAAACTCTGAAAGGAGGTGGAAAAACATTCTTAAAATATTCTTTTAAACACAGTCAGTCCTCCACATTTGCGGGTTTTCCTTTTGCGAATTTGATTTTTCATGGATTATTTGCTGTCACCTCTGCTACCTCCCTATGCCATATTTAACAGGGACTGCAAGCCTCGTGAGACTAAGAAACTGTGAACAAGGCTTGTAAGTCCCCATTAAAAATGATTTTGGGTAGCAGTGGAGGTGCCAACAAGCCCCACCAGCCACCCCCTTCTGCAGGAACTCTGATGCCTCAAAGGAATCCACAGTTTGCTTTTGTGTGTTAAATATGGTTTGGGAGGGCCTAGAGTTATTCATGGTTTTTTCACTTTCACAGGCATCCTATGCCCCTAACCCTAGTAAATGTGGAGGGATGACTGTATTCTAAATTATATCTTGCTAGACAGTTTCTTCTTTACAATCCAGGAACACTATTTAAAAAAAAAAAGACAAAATTTATATACTATTTGCATTTCCATCATGGTTGTCAAAATGGTTTATAATGAGTAAATCTGATTTTTGAGTTGCACAGTAACAGATCTGGAATACTAAGTGTTGATGGTGCCTACGCAGATGGTGCCAGCGATGGTATTACAAAGCTCCCGGTACTGCTCTCTTGAAATACAGCAGTGGGAAAGGGGCAGTACTGGGAAAAGACACACATTGGTATCCTCTCCCCACTCCATGAGGTCTTCTTACTGGGATTGTGGTCAATACTTTCTAGGACCATCAAATAAATATATGGAAATTATTAACTGGAGCAAATATTTTTGGCAAAATGAGCCAAGAGAAACTATACTCTGCTAATGAATTTTTAACATGTTTCATAAGGCTATGGAACATAGAGATAGGAATAACTTGGCCACAGTCATTCATGCACTGATGACTTTTCATTCAGATAACTGTAATGCACTCTGTAATACACCGGGCAGCCCTTGAAGATGACATTGAGACTTCAGTTAGTACGATATGCAGCAGCTACACTGTTGCAGAAACATCATGCAGCGACACATGTGACACTGGCTGTAAAAGAACTGCAAATAATGTCCCACAGCACATTCTTGGAAACTACAAACAATTGTAGTTTTATGTTAAAAGTTAAATGTGGGCTCTCCTCCATTAAACAATGTTAGGCAGACTAGCTGTCATTAAGTCATATTTTACCCATATTTATGTTTTTATTTCAAGTCATCCTCCTTAGTCTGCAGTTAAAAAGATTTAGGGAATGGCAGACAGATTTGGAATGATTTGTTGCTAGAAGGGAAATGAGATCTGTTAACAGTGTAAAATACAACGCTACAGAAGCAAGTAGGCTCACTATACCTAATTTAGAGAAATATCAGGCATTGCAATTAGTGCAATTCATCAAATTCTTACAAGCCAATGAGAAAATAAAACAGAATGGAAATGAAAGAGATAATAAACCTGAAAAAATGGACTCTCTGATTTCTCTTCCAACTTCTAAAGGGAAATAGGGGCAGTCAAGCATTCTTTCAGGAAATAAATTTTTAGAATTTTATATAAAGGTGTTTGTTCCCTCTGTGTACTTACCTTATCCCTCCAGCCTACCAGCAAGGGAATAAATTTCAACAATATGCTGATTTAAAGAGTAAGGAAGTCTGCAGCAATAAAGATCTGTTTATTAAAGACAGCCCGATCACATTTGAGCAGTGAGAACCAAACTGGAAGACTTTTGTCCAATGTGCTGTGCATTTGTTCCTGATGATGACATCTGTATCTGACCTATATAGGAAGGATGGGCCACCTTAATCTTCTACTTTTTCACGAAAGTTGTTGTTTAGATTATTCCATTGTATTCATCAGGGCTGTGGAGCTGGTATGCCAAATCTTCAGTTCTTCAATTGTTCTACCATTCAACTTCAATTCCAACTCCTTCACAAATGTCAAATATACATGAATTAGTAATAACAAATTTACTGTGGTGAAATGATAGCACGAGGTATTTCATCACCATCACATGAATCACCGGGCTACTTCAACTGACAGAATATTTGTTGTAGTGGTGTTCCTTCAAGCTGTTTCCAACTTATAGTGACCCCAAGGCAAACCTATCATGGGGTTTTCTTACCAAGATTTGCCTCTGCCTTGTTCTAAAAGTGTGACTTGCCCAATGTCATCCAGTGTGTTTCCATGGCCAAACCCTGTTCTCCAGAGTCCTAGTTCAAGACCTGAATAACTATGCCATTCTGGGTCTTGTAGAACATAAAATGTATTTATTTGATTAAGATTTTTGAACAAGAGAACTTTCTTTAATTCCTATTAAATTAAATATGCCAAAAATTAGGCTTTTAATATTGTAACTTTTTATTTTTAAACCAGAGTCAGAGTCAGCATATTTCTACCAACAAATCCAAAAATTACTTCTGATTCCATCTCCACAGCTCTGGGATTTAGAGTTTATATTTAAAATTTTCATAGCAATGATTGAAAAATTATATGGCTCAAAGGTTCTAAAATATTGTAGGAATTCATTTGGCAACTAATTTAGAAGAAAGCAAGCAGAATAAAATGTGAAAATCCCCTTCCCATAGGCTGATATTAGCATGAGCAAAAAGAAGTTACTTATGTGGTGATGCATGAGTGATATTTATATCCATTAAAATTACATGAGATCAATAATGTATCTGAAAAAATGCTGAAGAAGCTGTAGGACAACAGGAGCAATTCATCACATGTGGATATATTGTCCTAAATTAACCAAATTCTGTAAAGAAATTAATGAATAATTAAACAAAATGACAAAACAAGCAATATATCCCAATGGACCTTTATTGGTACTGTCAATTTTTGAAGATACAATAATGAATAAAGATCTATCTTCAATATTTCTCAGTGCAGCATGAATTGAAACTGGTAGATTCTCAGGGTCTTTCATTTCACAGATGGTTAGACAGAGTTGGGAAATAGGCCCTTAAGGAAAATCTGACTTTTATAATCTGCCAGGCTAGAGGGAAGATTGCAGAGGATAATTTTGAAACTATGCGGGATCTTTCTGCTCACATTTGCTTCAAAAATGAACTTTGCCCATGGACCTCAACTGAAATATATGTCATTTGGACTGACATGTTCTAACCCGACCTTGTTACTTGCCACTAAAGTTAATTGGATTGGCTTTGTAACTATAGGGGTTTAATTGATAACAGTGCCTTTTCATGCTATTAAAAATTAAACCAACTGCACAGGCTGCCAATACATTTCCAGTCCAAGTTCAAGGTGCTGGTGATAACATTTAAAGTGCTAATTGGCTTGGAACATTAATAGTTGAAAGAATGTCTCTCCCTGCCAGAGCATTGTCATTATTAATTCATTTATATCCTGTCTTTTCCCCAAAACTGGGACTCAAGGCAGCTTACAAAAATTTAAATACAGATAAAAACATATATAGAAACATATGTAAAAACAAGTTATCCTTAACATGCAGTACATCTATGGAATTAAAACTTTTAAAAACAAATACAGTGGACCCTCCACTTTCATGAAGGTTCAGGGTATAGAGCCCTTGCAAAAGTGGAAAAACCACAAATAACTCCCCTCCTGTGCTCCCCCTCCCATTCCTTTCTGGGGCTCTGCCCCCCATTCCCTTGCCTTTTGCCATGGCACACATGCTCCATGTCAGGGCCAAAGGCAAGGGAATGGGAGGGGGAGCACCAGCAGGGAGAAGGAAGGGGCACGCATGCCTTCTCCCCCTTTCCTTACCATTTACCTCAGCACATGTTGTCCGTGCCAGGGCCAAAGGAAAGGGAATGGGGAGGAGGACTACAATTGGCAGACAAAGAAGGTGCCCATCTCTCTCTCTCTCTCTCTTTCTCTTTCACACACACACACACACTTGCCTTTGCCAGGTGTGCTTGCCTTCCTTTTCTAACATCCAGCAAAACACAAGGGAATGTGGGAGGAGGCACACACACTTCTCACAAATAATCAATTTCACAAAGGTCAAACCCACGAATGTGGAGGGAAGACTATATATTAAAAGACAAAATATAATTTAATAAAACTGGAAATTATAAGAAGTTCTTGTAGTCAGTCCTAAAGGAATAGAAAAGTTTTCACACCCTGAGAGAAGGACAGCAAGGAAGAACTCATCATAGTCTCCACTGAAATATGTTCTCATCTACATCCCACCTGCAGGAACAACATGCTATGTGGAGACATGGGAAAGAGCTTTTTCTACTGTGGCCGTGGAGTGCTGGGGCCTTTCCATACTGCAGTTACCGTGCTATGATTCCACTTTAACTACCATGGTTCCCTTCTGTGGAATTCTAGAATTTGCAATTTAAGGAGGCACTAGAACTCTCTGGCTGACAATTCTAAGTAACTGCCCTAAATTAAAAATGCCAGGATTCTATATGTTAGAGCTATAACAGCTAAAGTGGAATCATAGTATTGTCTAGTATGAGAAGGATAGTAGACTGACACCAACAATGGTGTCATCTTAGTGGCAAGTTAAGATAGCTGTTCATGAAAGTTTTTGGGGACCAAGTGATTATACCATAACTGGGTTATGGATATCTATTTTAGTGCACATTGGTTTTGGTTCTTTTATTTGCTATAGCCTGCCCTGAGATCTTTGAACATAGATATAAGATAGGATATAAACACTTTAATAAATAAAATAAATATATTTGTTCTCTATATTCAAACTGCCATATTAACTCGGCATTGCCCAGGATTTAATTTCACATTGGTAACACTTGTTAGAAACACCTTAGGAATTACCTTACCATACCTTAGGAGTTAGATGTGGTTGAAATACACAGATTTGAGATCCTGTGTCTCTAATTCCCCAAACTGTGTTGTTCAGTACCTGTAGCTTTTGCCCATATTCCCCAATCCAGTCTGTGTTCAGAGCTGTTAGCATGTAGAGGTTGGGTTTGTGAGGGAACTTGCTGCTAAGCCTCGTCTCCATAGCAACCAGCCTATTCAGAGCTCTCTGGCTGAGAATTCTAAAGGCCCTTCCCTGAACTGCCAACCCTAGGGTTCCATAGAATCTTCACAGCCAGCCAATCATGTGAGGTCTTCTCACCTCACACAGCCAATCATATGAGGTCTGCACCTGCCTGACGTGGAAAAAGATAAGGACTGAGGAAATGTATTAGTATTTGGATTCTGTAACACTGCATGAGGACTTGAAAAAGAAGCTTGATATTCAATCCAGACAAGAAAGAAGTGCTGTTGGTCGGTAGCTTTCTAGAAGTAAACTTAGGTGAGTGTGTGCATCCCTTTTCAGGAGCAGACCCGTTTCTCAGTCAGCACTTCCTTTGTTTTTCAAATGAGAGGGAAACTGCTAAATTCTTAATTAATGACACGAAAAATGTGAGCCTCATATATTCTACAAAATTCCGTTAGAAGCTGGTGGCAAACAAACTAAATAAGAGAAACAGCAGGGCAGCTGAGGCAGGGAGATATTTTCCATATTCTTTAAACAAATGGTGATCAGAATAAGATTGTAAAGGCCAGGGTTGTTGTTTTTTTAAGCAAGGTCCATGGATCATTTTCTTTTGCATAGCCCATTGAGGAGGGCGAAAAAAGAAGGCAAAGATTCCTCCAACAGTCTCATTGAAGGTCACAGAGTTTCAAAGTCATATCATGACCTAATTTGTTAGTGACATTCACAAGACAGGACTAAAAATTCACAGCTATGTTGTAGCACCCTAATGGACGAAAGTTGCAAATATCAGATAACATGAATGTGTCATTTAGAACATAAGGCGTTGCCTAATGAGTCAGATTCTTACTCCATCTAGCCCAGAGCTGTTGGCACAGATTGGTAGTGGCCCTGAAGAGTTCAGATAGGGTAGGGACTGAGCTGAGATATTCTGCATGCAAAGCAGGTGCTCTACACCGAGCTATAGCCGCTCCTTTGTAAATAGTATAGCATAGTATAACCTGTAGCATTTCACAGATGAAAAGCAGGAACATGTGGCTAAACAGCATCTAGGTATGGTCAAGATCGCAAAAGTTATTAGTGAGGAAGAACAAGCAAGCTAGAAGAGACTGCACCAGTTTGCTTTTACCTGAGCCTACTGGGAAGGGCAAGACTACATCCTCTCCTCCCTCCACAAAGGGCCTTTCCACATTACACTGTTATAGTGCTGTCTTCCACTTTCAACATCCTATGGAATCTTGGAGTTTGCAGTTTAGGGAGGGGCCTTTCGAATTCTCAGCCAGAGAGGTCTTGCACGCCAGTAAACTACAAATCCCAGAATTCCACGAGATGTTGAAAGCGGAATAAAAGCACTGTAATAGTGTAGTGCAGAAAGGTCCTAACTTAATTGAGTGTAAATCACTACATTTTGACATGAAATCTGCAGCAACTGAAGTAAGAAAGTCAGAGGAGGAGAGAAAAATGGGACATTTTACAATAAAGCAGCTGAAAACTTGGGATGACAGAGGATTAATGAGGGCTGTCCCTGCCAAATCAGGACAGGTGAAAGATTGTATAACAGGGTTGTCAACTTTTGGTCTTCCAGGTTTTAGGAAGCCCTTTACTGCATCATAAAACTGAGAGACTGGCCAGAATCATGCTGAAACATTATACTAGTGTTAAAAAATAGTTGTGTAAGCACTTATTTTTTTCTCACAGTTTGCACAAGTATGATTCCTTTTGCAATCAATCATTTTGTAAGCACACACACAGCCCCCTCTTTCTCACTTGTAAATAGTGAGCTCTTGTGCGAGGGGTGAGCTCAAGGCCATGGAGCCTGTTGCGCAGCTGTGGAATCCAACATACATATGCTGATGTATATTAACACAATGCTAAACATATGTGGGATCTTGGCCTCACTGTGGTTCACATGGAGCCACAGTGGGCTTTTTTGCCAACCTTTTTTTCTAATAAGATATTAATAGATTTGCCATTAGCAGAAGTTCAAGAGAGGCCGTTTTTCCCATCTATGCATGTCACTGCTTGTGGCAGGATGGAGTGGGAAGGCTGGACCAAGCTGAAACAATCAGAAACCGTTCCAAAAATAGTTTCTTCTTTGTGCTTATGCCCTGAGATTCCTCCCCATAGTCCTGAGGACTAGAAATGAAAGGCCAGGACCTGAGATCTCCTGTCAGTAATAACTCTTCTCAGGTGACAAAAACAGAACTTCTTAGTTAGACATATGTTATGAAGCTTTGAAAATATGTGAAAGATGGTATTAAAATGCTGTGGAAATCTCAAGGAACTCTCTTTCTGTATGGGTCAAATGTTCTCTAGATGGACAATAATCTGCCTCACAGGCTTCTTACAAGTACAAACTTTGAAAAGCTTATGCTCTAAAAGTACTGTGTCCATTGGAGCGGGAGTGATCTCTACACGTTGCTGGACTGTCAATGGTGAATAGGGCTGATGGGAGCTGCCAGCACCATCAAGAGGACTATACACACAACTGAAATAAATTACAATAATAGAAACACAGAATCTTAGGCCCTTTCTGCACCATACCTGCACCCACGATGTCCCAGTGTCATCTCCGCAGTGCCATTGCTGGGATGGAAGCGTTTCCTGAACACTCCCCTCTGCATCTGGCCAGCTGCCAGCAGATGGTAGTATTTGGGACATGCTCCTTCCTTCTGCAGTGCAGCCAGCCTCTTCTGGTGCTGCACTGAGGAAGGAAATGCTTTGATAGCACTTCTGCCCTTCCTGCATGGCCCCAGCCAATTGTTGTGCGAAAAGGGCCTATTACCAATTTTTTTTCCAGTAATAGTATAATGCACAATCACAACGGCTGGGGACATGACAGGAGTGGGACTGCAATGACATTGTGTGGTAGCACATATCTCAGACCGGCTTCAATGTATCCCCATGCCAGGATAGAGCCTTAGTGCAGAAATGGCCTTAGGGATGGAAGGGACCACAAAGGTTATGTAGTCCAACTCCCTGCCATGCAGAAATATATAACTAGCATAATATAACTGAAGCACTTCTAAAAGATGCCCATGCAACCTCTGCTTAAAGCAGTGGTTCTCAACCTGTGGGTCCCCAGATGTTTGTAGACTTCAGCTCCCAGAAGCCCAAGCCACTATGGTCAATGCTCAGGGCTTCTGGGAGCTGAAGTCCAAAAGCATCTGGGGACCCACAGGTTGAGAACCACTGGCTTAAAGACCTCCAAAGATGGAAAGTCCACCCCCTTTCAATCTGGTCCACTGCTGAACAACTCTTAATGTACAAAGTTCTTCCTAATGTTGAGGTGGAATCTCTTTTCTTGTAATGTGAATCCATTAGCTCACATTCTAGTTTCTGAAGCAGCAGAAAACAAGCTGGCTCCATCTTCTACATGACATCCCTTCAGATATTTAAAGATGTCTACCATATTACTTCTCAGTCTTCTCTTCTCAAAGCTAAACATACCCAGCTCCTTCAGTCATTCTTCCTGAGGCTTGGTTTGCAGACCTTTGATAATCTTGATTTCCCTTCTCTGGATATGGTTCAGATTATCAATGTCCTTCTTAAATTGTGATGTCCAGAACTGGACACGATATTCCGTGTGAAGTTTGACTAAAGCACAATAGGCTGGCACTAATAGGTCAATTGACTGGGACACGATACTCCTGTTGATGCAGTCCAAAACTGCATTGCCTTTTTTGGCTCCCACATCACATTGTTGTAGTACTTTTGATTTATCCCTGTTGAAATTTATTTTTTTATTTTTGGTCCAACTTTCCAATCTGTCAATGTCATTTTGAATTCGGAACCTGTCTTCTGGGTAGATGGAATCCTGGGGTTTGCAGTTTAAGGAGGGGCATTTAGAATTCTCAGCCAAAGAGCTCTTGGGCCTCAGTAAACTACAAACCCCAGAATTCCACAGGAGGTTGAAAGTGGAATAATAGCACTATAACAGTGTAGTGCGGAAAGGCCCTAAATAATTTATGAACAACACTGGGCCCAGGACAGAACCCTGAGGCATCCCAATAGTCACTTCTCTTCCACATGAGGAGTAACCATTGGTGAGTATTCTCTGGGTTCAGTATGTCAACAAAGTACAGATCCACCTAACTAGAATACTATTTAGCACACATTTCACCAGTTTGCCTACAAGAACATCATAGAGGATCCTGTCAAAAGCCTTGCTGAAATCGAAATATACTATATCCACAGCACACCCCCAATCTACCAAGCTTATAACTTTGTCAGAAAAAAAAGATAAGTTTAGTTTGGCTTAACTTGTTTTTGAGAAACCAGTGCTGACACCTAGTATTCATAGTGTTCCTTCCAACATGCGCAGAGATTGACAGTTTAATGATCTGTTCTAGAATCTTTCCTGGTATCGATATCAAGCTAACTGGTCAGTAATTGCTCAAATCTTCTTTTTTTCTCCTTTTCAAAGATGGGGACAACATGTGCCCCCCTCAGTCTTCTTGGGCCTCCCTGTGATAAGCCTACAGTTACTGGCTGTGATAATGGGGATTCCCATTACCCAGGTAACAGAGCTGAAGGGAGATAGTTCTCCCTCCAGGCAAACAAGGGGTTAATGAGGTGTTGGGGTTAAGTTACATTTTATGGGAGTCAACATCACAAAGACATCACAAGAGAAAGGTGAGAATTTTTCAGATGCTTCAGTCATGAAGTTTTATAAGGCTTCAGGGGACCTTGAGGCAGAGAGAAGAACAAAGTAACTTCAACAAGAGGGACCATCGGTCATAGGTGAGCAAACTGGGCCCAGCCTCCTGGCTCCTCTCTGCCCCACACACACACCATCTCAGCATCTGATCAACAATGTGAGTAGCAATTTAAAGCTCTGGCTGATATGACGTAGCCATCTGTAACTTGTAATTTCTAAGTGGGCCTGAAGGAAGAAGCCTTCATGTATGGCAATGCCTTCTGTACTACATTGCCTGATCTTAGAATAAAATACTTTCCTTAAAGAACTCTCAGTTCTCTTTCTCTCCTTCCACGTGCTTGTCGGCTACGTGCGTAGATAGAATTCCTCTCTCCCAGAGAAGGCGCGGGGAGGAAAGGGATCTCTAACCTTAGAAATGGCTGTTTCCCCAGTGGCCATCCAACTGTGCCACAGGAACGGGGATACTTAATCCAGTAGGTTATGGAAGCAATTTTTAATCAAAAAAATAAGGGGAGTTTCCATCTCCTATTCAAGGGCAGAAGTCAACATTGAGTGGGAGAAGAGCCCTCTTTGTTCCATAACACTGGCAAGATTTCAACATTGGTATCTTCTGTGCCAGTTTTTCTCAAAAAGGTGGAATATAAAAGTAATCCCTAAATCTGTATTTGGACTCAAAGTTAGGCAACACACACATGAATCTTTGTTTGAATGTCACCTCTATGAAAAAAATTATAGTAGCTGAGGAGCAATAAAATGTTATGTGAGAATGGATCAACTATATTTGACCAAGGAAAGGTAGTTTAATATTGTTCTTATTACTTATAGATAATGTAATGGATTAGTCTTGTTAATATTTTTGGATCACATCACAAATGACATAGGAGCCACATTCAGCTCTTCTGGATTTGTCTACAGAAGACTGAATTCTCGTGCTATAGCTCTTTGTGTTTTGCAGGTTGTTGCCCCCTCTGTGTCCGCTCATTCCATTCTTCTTGGGGGTTATTTGTTGGAATTTCTTGGATCTTCTAGGACTCTTCCAAAGGTATTTTAAACCAGGGTATGGTTTGCTGAGTTAGTCCTATGATCTAAGGGCAAATTTTTCTCCTTTCTTCATTTTTTTTTAAATTAAGCTGTGGTATTATACTGCAAAAGTACCACTTCATATGATACTTTTTTTTCTGATATGTCCCAGAATTAAAAAGAAACTCATTCAAAGGTGTGATAAAACGTTGCAGCTGGTGCCAGGAACTGCCAGAATATAGGACCAACAGAAGCATTGTTTGGACATTTTAAAAACCCATGGAAACTATAGCATCAAATACCACAAATTCTTGACATATTTGCTTCATGTAGTCCGTTAGCAGGAGCACTAGAACAACAAAGAAAACGGATGCACATGGTTTCCTCAAATAAATTATAGGACATAACCAAGGTCAGATGAGTTTGGCATCAAAAGTAATACAATACAGAATGCCCTGGTCTTTGTATCTCTCATAGTTCATCAAAATGTAAAGGGGGACATTTATTTACTTTAGGAATGCCTGCATACTGTTTCTTGTGAATCGATGCCAACTTGAGGCAACTGTGAGCCTCCAAGCAAACAGGCATCTGTACGAATGCCATGAAGCCATGGTGAAATTTCTAAGAAATCTCTCCTCACTTTAGTTAGCTTCCATGGTGTGTGGATATAAATTTGGAAAATATCCACAAATTTACCATCACAATATCGTATTTACATATTGTCTGTATCATCTCTAAAGGCAAAAACTTCATCATTTATCCAAGCATTTGAAAATATTTTAAGCTACAGGCAAAATATTAAGCCCACTGCTTTTCACCTGCCTTTTCATTTGTGAAAGATTTTTGTCTTCCCATGAGGATTATGCTTTTTGAGGCCTCCTGCCATGTTCTTGGTTTAATTTTTTTTAACTCTTCTTGCTGTGTTTTTCTTTTCATAATTTTTTTTTAATTTGAGCTGATTTGGGGATTGGCATATAAAGTATTTAATAAACAACTGAGCAAACAAAAAAAGACTAAGAACTCTCCCTACTGGCACATTCTTCATTGCTAGAGCAGTAACATTGGACACGCAGTTTTGCCCTTACATTCATATTTAAACAACAACGACTCACATGTGTTTAATTTCAGAAACATTATGCCCATTTTTTTTCTTGTGTGTGTAATTTTGCAATGGCTTGCCAGTGCTTGTTTTCAGTTTGCTTTGTGCAGCTAGCTCAGTATTAAATTGGCTTCCTGTTCTAATTTACACGAGTAAGAGAAACTTCCAGAATAGAGGAATTGTAGCTTGGGGCTCTGATGTGATTTTTTTTGTTTTAATTAGTCTACAGCTGAAAACAATATTCTTGATTGGATGGTTCATTTTTGCTCTTAACAAAGTAAGGCACTACAGAAACATCGACCTGTTCAGGATGTATAGCCCAGCTCCTGTAGATAACAAAGAGAATCGAATTCCATCTCTGTCTACGAATACATTGTGAGAATCTTTCAGAAACCAAATTGGTTCTGACTGAGAATAATGTTTGCACCTTATCTTCTTTCTCTTACACGATTCCTCAGTTGTATGGTGACACTGAAGGTGATGCTATTAATAGAGGAAGTTGGTAGAAGTGAAGGGAACATTTCCTTTTTCCTCATTTCAGTTCTGTTGTATAAACAAGGAAATACAAACTTTTCTTTTAGTTTTTCTATAGTTTTTTTAAGAGTTGAATTTTGAACTTTTAAAAGGCCTTCAGAAGGCTGTATAGAATGCCTGAAGTAGCTAGCCGAAGGATGCATGGCTGTAGTTTCTTAATTCTTTATCTGAGAAAGAAAATCTGTGACAGATACAGGTTTGAGTCAGAAGGAACGGCATGCAAATGATTTGAGAACCTTTGACATGGTGGAACAAGCTGGAGATGCTAAGCACTCACCAGTCCAGGATAATCCAGGATAAGTAGCCTAGGGTCCTGAAACTGCAATCTCTTCCAAGAACCACTTGTCTCACTCCTCCATTACCACCAGCCTAGAAAGACAACAACAATACATCTTGCTGGACTTAAATAATTGATGACAGAGTACCAGACCTCAGGCGGAAGATAGATCTACATATATTCAAGATGGAACACTGAGCCTGGGATAGGAAACAAAGCCAGGAAAGGATACAAAGGCTCATTCTGATTTTAGACCAGGGTAACCAATATGTCTGCCCCTTTTTGCACACACACTGAAGGGGCAGCTGGTCCCCACCAACCCAACCATCACCAAATTCTGCACCTCTCCCCAAACAGAGTGAGTCATACACCAAGAAAACTCAATGAACACCAATCTGCCTTTAAAACAAGGGTGAGTGCTTCTGACACACCTTGTTTTGTTGCAAAATCAGAGATAGAGACCCATGGTTAAGGAAAATTGTTTATTGTGCACAATGTCCCAGTGAGATCCTTCTCAAAAGTCTGGGCCCCGCTCCTTTACATTCACAGCAATTTATACATTTCCAGTGCAAAACATCACATGTTCAAGAAAGGAAACTGACACATACAATGGTTCCCACCATTCTCCAGCGTAATCTTACAAATGTTGCAAAGTGAAAGAAGCGTAGCGAGGCACATTCCATCCTCCCTAACATTCTATCTCACAGAGTTCTATTGTATTCCTTTCAAACACAGAGAGACTTCAATTGCAGAGAAAATTGTTTTTCCCTCACACCCAGAGGTCATCTAGACTGACCCAAAACTGTCTCCACCTCAGTTTTATGAAAATAAGGAGTTTTCAAAAATGCCAGCTTCTGATTATAATTAGTAAAAGTGGTGCAGCCTGCAGCAAGTTCTGAGTGTAAAATTTCAAGTCCTGGACTCAAGACAGAGGTGGGGAAAGTATGTTGTACAAACCACATGTGGCTGCCACATCCCTCCCCCAAGCCCCTTGAACAGGCCCCAAAAATGTTTTGAAAGTTTTCATCAGGATTTTCAGGTAAAAATCATCCAGAAATCACACCCAAAGCAGGTAAACATGCAAAAAAAAGAATCCTTCCCCAACTCTCCTTAACTTTCCCTGACCCCCCATTCCCTCTCAAATACTCTCATTTCCCTTTGTTTCTCTTTCAAAATGGCAGTAGGAAGTGACTGTGATGAACCAAGGGGGGCTTGGCAACACAGCCACCCTAGCAACCAAGAGAATTTAAAATTGATTGGCTGTGGAATATGGCTAGACAGAGGGAGGGGCTAGATGGGGGCAGTGAGTAACTGAAATTTAACTGAAAAACAGAGTTGAGGTTCTGCAGAGTTCAGAAGAATGGTTTTGGAGTTGAAAGACAGAGTGTGAAAGATCCATCTGAGAATGTGTGAGAGAAAAGAATAAAAGAGTGTTTACTAGTTTAAATATACGAGTGTTGTGATGGTTGCTAATCTTTAATTTGCCAACCAACTTTTCCCTTGACAGTTTGTTAATTAAAGAATTGTTTATATTTTTGTAAAGAGCAGTCTCAATTGAGTGTACATGCTACCACCAGTGACACAGTCATTGGATAAATTAGTCCATGTACTGTGGGTCAATCTAGATGACCTCAGGGTGTCAGGGAAAAGCAGTTAATTTTCTCTGCAATTGAAGTCTCTCTGTGTTTGAAAGGAATACAATGGTACTCTATAAGATAGAATGTTAGGGAGGATGGAATGTGCCTCGCTATGCTTTGCAACATTTGTAAGATTATGCAGGAGAATGGTAAGAACTATTGTTTGTGTCAATTTCATTTCTTGGATATGTGATGTCTTGCACTGGAGAATGTATAAATTCCTGTGAATGTAAAGGGGCGGCGCTCAGACTTTTGAGAATGATCTCACTGACACATTGTGCACAATAAACATTTACTTTTTTCCTAACTGAAAACGTCTGATCTTTGACTACCCACTTTATCTGGGGGCTCTGGTCAGGGATTTGGGGCCTTTTGCCCTCTTGAGCGCAGCCACCGGCCTCCCGGGTCTCTTTGCCTCACCGACAGAGACTTTTGGGCACCCCCGATTCTTTGATCGGACGGTCTTCCTCATGGGGCGTTGAACCGGGGAGGAACGGTTGCTGGCCAAGAACCCAGGAATGGTTTGGAAAATTGACAGAACATAGCCATAGGTAAGTGTGTCAAGGGCCTTCCCCTAAAGTGTGGGACACTGGGGAAGAAGAGGGGCTTGATCAACCCCTATAATGGGTCTGCCCTAGTAGATGGGTCCAACCGGGAGGGGCCACTGAAGCCGCAAATTCCTTAGACACACAGGGGCGATGGGAAGCTGTGGGAGGCTGTGTTTGTTGAATGAAAGGTGTGTGCATGAACGTCACAGTTCTCATTGCAGACCGTT